>CBVK0103566374.1:0-39410 GCA_900067695.1 Picea abies
CTAATGAAATTAACCAAAGATTTATATAATAGGTCATACATAAATAATTTACGTACCTTGACGATTTCTAATATATTCCAACTTCCATAGGCGAGGTGTCATTCTTCGTGGTTTTTTTTCCGTTTTCTTCTTTACCATTGAACTTTGCTTTGTCTGTAGTTCGATAACTATGTTTCTTAGGAAAAAAGTGTCTATACTCATCAAACACTTCCTTTGCTAAACTCCTTGAACGACGAGATTTTATCCTCGGACCACAAAATGGGCATGCAAATTTACCCTTTATTTGAAGACCTACAAGATATATGAATAAATGTAGCGTCAAACTAGAGTTACAATTTAAAATAATGCATGATTTTTTCAATAAATATATATAATATTAAATCACAAAATAAAGTAACAATATGCCACAAAAATGTGTTAACCCGGGAGCATCATGAATTGTCCATGACAGTATTCCATGGAATTGAAATCGTTTTTTCCCTATTGGTCTAGATATGTCATACATAGTGACGCCAACCCATAAATTCAACAACTCATCGATGAGAGGCTCAATATATATGTTCATATCTTTAACTTGGTACCTACCTAATTGGTTCAATAGACTACATGATTAATTATACTTATCTAGATGTTGTGATATATAAAAGAAATAATTACCATGCACAAAACAAAGAAATGAAATATTTTGTCATACTTTAAAGCAAATAAAAGATAATTAAATACCTGAAACAATCATTGCCAACATTGTATGCTCTCTCTTGATTGACATCCAAGGAGGAAGGTTATTGTTTATAACAAAAACAGGCCACACTGAGTACGTAGAACGAAGCTCTCCAAATGGATTGGCACCATCAGCTGCCAACGAAAGTCTAACATTACGAGGTTCTTCTTTAAAAATTGGCCACTTTTCTTCGATGTAGTTGAATGTAGAACCATCTGCAGGAATTCAAAGAACATCATCTTGACTTCTGTTCTTTGCATGGAAATCCATAAAATGTGCTATACTTTGGCACCTGAACAACCGTTGGAAACGTGGAATTATCGGAATATAATGAAGAACTTTGCGAGGAACCTTCTTTGACGCTTTATCAGTTTGATATCTACTTATTTGACATTGTGGGCATTCATTTTCTAATTCATATTGTCCATAATATATGATATGATCATTAGGACATGCATCAATAGCCTGATAGTCCATTCCAATTTCTTTCATAATCACAAATATTTCTCGATATGTGCGTGGAAAAATATTTGACGTCGGTAATAGAACATCACCTAAAAATATACAAAATTCTAAACAATAAGTCAATGTAAACAATATTAATCATCAATATATCATCCAATATATTAATTTGCAAATTAGAAAACAATAGCAATATAGGAAAAAATTGAACTTTTAAGTATTTGTGAACATGCAGGAATAAATAATTAACAAATTAAATACCTTAGTATCTGGGTGAGACATGTGTTTGATAAACCATTCAAAACCTTCAGGTTCACCAACAACAATATAGAAAATAAAATATTTGTTGTTGAGCCTTCATAAAGAGGTTGACATGACTTCTCGAGTAGAGGATCAACATCATGACTATCATCCTGGTTGTCCTCATCCATTGGAGCAAATGTGTCTTGGATCAATTTATGTATCTCATCTTTCTGATTTGAATCACTAACATTATCTCCATCCATATCATCATTAATAACTTGATCAATAGCTTCAATATTCTGATCTCGAAGTTCATCTCCTTGTAAAGTAGTATTTTTGCTAGTACTTGGCAAATAACTCTCTGGAGGTCGATACTTTGGGGGCATCATCTATATATTTAAAAACAACATAGAAAAGTTAGTGTGTATAGAAAATATAAAAATCCCGATAATAAATATTACTAAAATTCATGACATACTGATTATTACAAAGAATACATTAAATACTGAATCCTCTTACCAAGGGATGATATTCATAACCCCCTTCGGCGTGCCCCTTCTTCCTACAATGTCTTTGGGTTTTTGTTATTAAAAGTATTCTATTTTGCAAGCCTCTGCAATCATAGCAAGGGAAATAACATTTTCCATCGCCCCTCGCCTCTAATGTCTCTCTTAACCGAGCAAGCTTCCTGTCATTTTCGTTCATTGTGACAAATCCTTGCCTTGACAAGTAATTGTCTTACCTACACCATACCAAACATTATGTTGTCAATTTTTTATATTTTAGATACTCCTTTCGATTATGAAATGTTTATTTACAATGACCTACATCTTTATAATAAGGTCAACATCTTTATAATAAGGTGATCATATGTGTAGAGGATCAACATCATGACGACATAGATAACATCTTTATAATAAGGTCATATGTGTACAAATGTTTTCTTTATATAATAATGACATATATACCTAACATAAGTTTAGGGTTAGTGTTTATGTATCTTATTAGTCCCTGCTAAAGCAAGGAATATAGCAATCGATTGCAAGTCAAAATCATTTTGACTTTTGTAAATTTACAAAAATTTTAACAATGTTTTATAATGTTTTTCAATAAATATTTATTAATGAGAATTTTATATATAAATAAAAATAATTTTTTGTTTTTAAATATTCAAAATTCTATTTTTTGATTGGTAAAAAACTCTCAAGTGACTAATTTGCCCTGGTTGGAGGTGACAATTAACCACAAAACTAAAAAAATTAAATTATTTGTTTTTTAAAAAATCCACAAATAGCCACGTATTAATTAAAACTACAAATAATGATTGATGTTACCAGCATTCTATGTGTAGTAAATGTAAGAATACACTTTGGATCTTGAGACTTTGTTTCATCTCCTAATGAGTTGATGACTGCACTTTCTCCACCATCCATATGTACACACCCAATCACGTCAACCACAACGTTTAGCCTCGGGTTTTGTTTTGCATGCTTAAATAATGGAAATTCTCATACTTTGTTTTGCAAAATGTACAGACTCGATCACGTCAACCACAATATTTAGTCTTGGGTTTTATATTGCATGCTTAAATAATGGATGATCTCTCATACATTAATAATTATATGTAATATATATCAACAGACTATCTTGTCACTAATGACAACCTACCCATTATTTATTACAATATGTTGAGGATAGCAAAGAATTTATGCGGAACAGGGAAATGTTGTTAATGTTTCTCTTAATATATATGTGAAAGAGGGAAATGTTGAGGATAGAAAATAATTTATGCGAAAGAGGGAAATGTTACAATATATTGCAGCTATTACCCTTGTTGTTATAAACATTAGTTTCCTACCTATCTTATATATACCATAACTTATCATTTATCAATAAAAATCAACTTAAATATTTTATTCATGGAGATTTCTTCCTTCATTTAATTGAATTAGTAAGTGCTAGCCAACCATTAGGTGTGCAAGTATCCCAACCATTATTTTCACTGCTATATTATTTTCAATTTATGCAAGTGTGATCCCTTTTGGGTACTAGGGATGTAACAAGTGGTATCAAAGATTCAATCAAGATTTGTTGGTGTTTTTTTTTTAGGTCTTAAAAATAAAAGAGCAATCAAAGAAAATGACAATCAATTACTATTATTTCACCGATCAGGGTTGAGTTTCAAGAGCAATTCCATATCTTTATCAATGACGAGAGATATTATAGCTACAATTGAAGGGAAAAGGGTATGTGGATTCCATAAACCTAGAATATTATGGAATCCACATACCCTTTTCCATAGAATATACCAACTAGATCCAAAAACTAAAGACATGAAATATGGTACTACACATATTATAATATATTATCAAGGAAAAAACAAGCTAAATGAAATTTGGACATTTGAACAAAAATTTACAAGTTAAATGAGTACATCAATAAAAAATAACATACTAACCTTGCAAGTTCAAAATCCAAGCTATGTAGATCGAGAATTGGATTTGTTCAACCGATGGGTGACGGAAAAAACAAACAGCTCAAACAAAATCCAAGAACAGTGTCGCAACTATAGAAATTGTGTTGCAAAGTCTCTTAAAGTCACGTATATATAGATCAAATAGTCAACTAGCCATTAACACTGACCAATGAGATAGGCAAAATATTCGTCGATATTGCCACGAAAGTTCGTCTCTATAGCGATGAAAATCCCGACTAGATTTTAAAAATATTTTTGTGGATATTGCGACGAACTTGCATAGCAATATTGATGAAAATCATGCCCTCTTTAAAAAAAAGATGAAACTAGTGGAAGCATGGAAAATCTTCGTGGAATAATCTTCCCATATGTAGTAGTGACAAAGGAGAACTTGTTGGTTACTCAAGTACAAGGAAAGCATACAAGTGTTACAACCTGAGATTGAACAAAGTTGTGGAAAGAATCGACGTAACAATTGTTGAAATAGGTAGACAAGAATTAAAGGAAGAAGAAAATGAATCAATGGAACAACTTTACGAATAAGAAGTAGAAGATGAAGAAGGGGAAGATGAAGAGGATCTGACAGAAGCAGAAGAGCAAGTTCAACAAGTGCCTCCAAAGAAACCTAGCAAACGAGTATAGAAGAATCATCCTTCAGATCAGATTATCAGAAACAAAGATGCAGGAGCTGAGACTAGAAGAAGAATCCATTCAACAGAACAAATGCACCTAGCACTCTCATCTATGATTGAACCAACTTGTTTTGAAGAGGCTAGCAAGGATGAATTTTGGAATAAGGCCATGGATGAAGAATTGGATCATCAAATAGAGAAAAATGACACTTGGGAATTGGTTCCAAGACCAAAGGATAAGAATTTGATCGACACAAAGTGGGTATACAAGAATAAATTGAATGAATATGGACAGGTTACAAGGAACAAAGCTAGATTGGTATGTAAAGGATATGCACAGGTTGAAGGAATCGACTTTGAAGAGACATTTGCCCCAGTTGCCAGAATGGAAGCAATATGATTTCTTTTAGCTTATGCATGCTCCAAAAATATTAAAGTGTATCAGATGGACGTAAAATCAACTTTTCTGAATGGGGAACTTGAATAAGAAGTCTACATTGAACAACCAGAAGGATTTTATTTGTCAGAGAACGCATATTATGTGTGTAAATTAAAGAAGGTATTGTATGGTCTAAAACAAGCTCCTAGACCATGGTACTCTAGAATGGATAAATATCTACAGCAGACAGAGTTTAGAAAAGGAAGTGCAGACAACAACCTCTACATCAAGGTAGCTCAAGATAGTATTTTATTAATTGAAGTTTATGTTGATGATATTATTTTTGGAAGTATTGATGACATGTTAAGACATTAATTTTCAAAGGACATGCAGAATGAATTTGAAATGTCATTACTTGGAGAACTATCTTTCTTTCTGGGTATTCAGATACGTCGAAGCAACCAATGAATTTTTATTTCTCAAACCAATTATATCAGAGAAATACTAAAGAGGTTCAGAATGGAATATTGCAAACTAGTTATCACTCCCATGCAAACCAGTTGCAAGTTGAGCAAATATGATGATTCAAAGTCTACAGATCAGATGCAATACAGGTCAATGATTGGTATCCTACTATATGTGACAACATATAGACCACATGTAATGCAGGCAGTTGGACAAGTGGCATGATTTCAAGCAGCACCAAAGGAATCACATGTATTAGCAATGAAGAGGAGTTTCAGATATCTCAAAGGAACAAAAGAGTTTGGAATATGTTTTCCAAAGGGAAATGATCTATCACTTATTTCCTACACAGATGCAGATTGAGCAGGTTTCATTGATGAACAACGAAGCACCAGTGGAGCAATGTTCTACTTGGGTGAGTGTTTAGTATCATGGCTAAGAAAAAAACAATCATCAGTATCTTTATCTACAGTTGAGGAAGAGTATATTGCAACAACAACATGTTGTACACAGGTTCTATGGATGAAACAAACTATGATAGATATACAGGTTGAATATGATTAGCCCATTCCAATCTATTGTGATAATACAAGTGCCATCAATATCTCAAAGAACCCGCTGATGCACTCCAAGACGAAGCACATTCCAATCAAGTATCACTTTCTACGGGAACAAGTTGAAGAAAAGAACATCAGAGTTGAATATATGTGTTATCAGATTAATCGGTAAGTGTGGACACAAAATGATCTCCCTAGCTTCACTACGAAACTAGAACAAAACAAGACAATACACTACTCTTTCCTTAGATTTAAATTATCAAATAAGAAATGGATCTAGAAAATACCTTTTAAATATCAAAAATCCAACTTCACCAATGCAATCAAATCTCTGTCGCAAGGCTTATGGAGAAATATCTGCAAAAGAGCACAAGCCAATGAAGACAAGAATAATAGAGCCTACTTGATATGAAACTATGTATGTGATCAAGGAATCATACAATATGGACAACTAAGATTAATATAGGAAATAAAAGTGCATCTGTATTAAATAATAGAAAGAGAGATTACAACCAAATCCTTGATGTCGTAAGGTCCCTTCCAATTGTCCCTCATTTCCCACACACTTCTACTCCAATAATTCTGAGACTATAGATCTGAAAATCACTCACAATCTATCTTGACAAGGCAAAACTCAAAGCCACTCTAACCAAACTAACAATCTCAAGACAAATTTCCAATCTAAGTTTCTTCATGAGATCTCCTCTCCTTTTATAAGTTGAAGAGGATAAGGTGAGGAGGTTAGGATGATCCCACTAAATCAAAAAAGTGAGTAAGATCCAAACCGATCGGAGGCCACCTCACCGGAGAAGCTTCTCCTTCTAGAAGCATCAAGAAGATGTTCATTTTTCCCACGTACGAAAATCGTTGCACCCTTAACACTGAGCAAAATGCGACGACATTGTAGGCCACTGTGGTGCAGCTTGCAATGATCCCATATCGTCGCACCCTTAAAACTAAGCAAGGTGTGACGATCCCTTTTTCTAAGGTTTTTGAAAAAGGAAAAGTATAATTCCATCTCTCTGGGAAAAATTATATTCATTTTTCTTTAAGGATTCAAGCCATTGATCCTTCACAAAACAAAGGATAGGTTCACATCATTAACGGTCATAGGGGTGAAAAAAACAATGTGTAACAATGTGGGCACAAAAGAAGAAGTGGCAGACATCTTTACAAAACTGCTTCCACGAGAAGCCTTTGAGTATCTTCGCCAGAGACTCTAAGTTATTTCTACTCCAAAATGAATGCTTATCTTATATGTCTTATATGTACACGAGGAAGCACCATAAAGAGGACAATTCAAGTTGGGAGATCAGATGAGTTAGTTAGGGGAAGCAGACCTGAATGGAAATATACCTTTTCCATTGATGACAAAGGGGGAGAGATTTATCATATGCAGAGGACAGAGGCATGGTTCCAGATGGAGCGTTGGTCACAGAGATGCAGTCATGGTTCCAGGGGGAGCATGAGTGATATGATTTCAATATTGCATTAGAGTGTTTCCATCAATGCCAAAGGGGGATATTGTTCATTAACTAGGTTGGTTGTCATTGATATCAACCCTTGAAGAAAGTCTGGTAGCGAATTCTGGTAGCACAAAGGTTTGGGTAATGAACCCAAGTTTGTTTGATGTATAATGGTATTTTTTTTTATACATTTTCAGGTAATAATATTCTATATGGATTGTACATGTCATTCGATTTCTGGTGGTATCTGGAATGTCAGATAACTCCTCACGGTTTGAGAGTTATGGCCTTACGAATTTGGAGGACCCTCATAGGTTGGCTTGAAGCCCCAAAAGGTCAAATAAGTCAGAGTGCTTGCAAAGAAGAAATTATTTAAATAATAAAGTGAAGTGACAAATTCAAAAATGATTATTTAAATAATAAATTGAAGTGACAAATTCAAAGAAGATTAATTAAATAATAAAGTGAAGTGACAAAGTCAAAGAGGATTATTTAAATAATAAACTGAAGTGACAAAGTCAAAGAGGATTATTTAAATAATAAAGTGAAGTGACAAAGTCAAGGATGATTATTTAAATAATAAAGTAAATGGAGGACTTTCTAATTATGGAAAGTGGTTAGAAGTGGTTTAGCCCTAATAAGGAAATTGGGTTAAGATGGTTAAAAGGTAACCCCTTGAGGAAGCTACATGAAAGTATAAATAAGAGGCAAGGCTCTCTCATTTTAATCACACTTGAGCATATTGAATAAATACAAGTGACTGAGATAACCGAAGTATATCTAATTTGAATTTCAGAGGGAAGGTGAAGTAAAGAAGGCCGAAATTCAAGGGAGGATAAATTCTTTTGATGATGTTTTCTAAGGTATGTTATTTATAGGTCATCTCACCATTTTCGCAATAACATTTTTTCTATAATGATTTAGATCATGAAATTGGGATGCCATTGAGGAAAAATATCCAAGTATATGTGGTATGGATTTCATCTTGTGGGTCGTTGTATTTTTGGAGTTACACTCCGTGTAAAATAGGGTTTGTGGCTAGTCCTGAAACTAGTCTAAAATAGGTGTTTCAGGTAAATATGTCATAACTTCTTCATAAAAGATCCAAATTCAGTAAGGCCAACTCTATTGGTTAGAGTACATTTTGTAGTATTTTGTGTAAAAATTTCATATCCATACAAAAAATATTTCTTGCGGGGCAATCTCTACAAGTTCGCTCTCTAGAATACACCAAAATTCAACAAGGTATGTCATTTTTTCTATAACTTCTTTTCTAAGAGGTTACAAGTAGTGATACCTGGAGGAATTGTATAAAACAAATTGAAGAACATTGTGTACTATTTTCAGATCTTTATTCATTACAACATAGTTATGATTATTTCAAGTTAGGGTTGTTGACTAATCCAAAACTAGTCATGTGAGACTAAAGTAAAGTTTGATGAAAATGCTAGTCTCTTGTTGTTAATGGTACAAGTTGATTACAATTTTTTTGGTACAGGTTGGTGCATGGTTGATGCACTTTTTTATGGTACAGGTTGATTATAGGTTGAGGTACAGGTTGATGCATGGTTGATACATGATTCAAGTCATCGGTACAGGTTGTTTGGTGCAGGTTTATTGGTACATGTTTACAACAGTATATCTCATAGTGATAGTGTGACAGTGGTTCCATCATTCTACTTATACGTCAGGGTGGTTGGATGGGGAAAGGACAAGTGGTTATAGCCACCTTCTGGTTGTAGCGAGAGAACATAGGGGTTGTAGCCTCCTTCTAGAAGTATCTAGAGAATTGGGGAGTTGGAGCTTACCTCAGGTTGTATCCTGAGAAACTGGGGGGTTGGAGCCTCCTTCCAATTGCAGCTGGAAAACAAAGGAAGTTGGTGCTTCCAATGAATGTAATTCTCTAAGACATATAATAAAAATCATTATGTGGTTTTCTCTTGCTTTGGGTTTCCACCTAAAAACAATGGTGTACTGTGTATGTGTATGATTGTTCATTTGTTCATTGTTTATTTACCTGCAAATATTGGATGATAATGCTACATTGACATAACACTTGCATTATATGGTTAAAAAGGATTAGATTTCTTTATTACTAATTCACCCCCCCCCTTTTAGTAATCCAACAAAAATGAACAAGAGGAAACAATGGAAGGAAGACAATTAATGATAGGACATTTTCCTAACCAAAGTCTTGAATGATATACTTAATTTGCATGGATAGACCATTTTTTATCCTCCACATGGCACCCTCATGGCCTACCAACACTAATGCATTTTCCTTAGCGCAAAAATATGTGCCTTCATGAGTGCCCCCATTAATAACATATACAACTATCACTAGAGAAAGTCTCACCTTGCACTCCCTAGGTTCATTTCAAAAACCCTCTCCTAGGCCTCTTTTTGGCATAAGAGTTTTGGCATAGGAGTTTTCACAACAAAATTAGTGACAACCTTTTTAATCCCATCACCAATTCCTATTTTTGCAGTTGAACTTGGAAATAGTCTCCTAATGCTCATCACCCAAAAAAAACTCAAAATAAAAACTGTGGTCACTAACCATCACCAAAGATCTTGATTTAATGATGATTATCACAATCCCTAGCTGTAATCTCTTGACCTAATGACAATAGTCACCAACTTCCACCACTAAATGACCCCTATTACTACTAACTAACTTTTACAAGTCGTTGGACATGAAGAAACCATAGTTACTACCACTTACCACTTACTATACCAAGTCTCCATGCATGAAGAAACCCTAGCTTCATGAAACATCCACAAAAATAAGAAAACCATCCACAATATCACTCCAAAAATGCACATAAGAGATCCATGATAAGACTAAATGTTTAAGCATGTAACAAGTTTACAACAACAACAATTTACCAGCTCTAAATCAATAAGAAAGTGAATGAAGATATGGAAAATGACAATGAAAAGAATTGTAAACCATCCACCAATGATTGTGTTAGGGACCTAACCCCTCACGTAGGTAGAATAATATATTTTGATGTAATAAAGGTCAATATTAATAACTTAATAAGGCCTAGCAATAAGGAAGAATAAGCCCAATATAAGAAGACCTAATAGAAGGTTCTTCTTCTAGAAGGATCTTCCTCTAGATGGTTCTTTTGATAGACATATTTAGTATAGATAGGAGTCGGGGGTATGAGAAATTTTGTCTTGGATATTATTGTAATAGAGCTCTGCTCTGCTAGAGGTTGCCCCCTCGAAGAGGCAAGTGAACATTTCTCTCAATAATCAAATTTCTCTTTCTAGTGTTATTCTGGTATCATTTTGGTATTATTTTGGTGTTGTTCTAGTTATATTTTTGTTCACATGCCATTTATAGCATTTTATTTCTATTCTGCATACTTTTTATATCTAGAATATTACAAGAGGTATCAGAGCACTTTCCTCGGAAGAAAATTGTGGGTTAATTTTTTTTCAGGGTAGCGACGTATTCTGAAGTCTTTAAGCTACAGAGGTCTATCATTAAGCGCATAAACCTGCGGTCAAGGATTCATACACGCATGAAATACAAGTGGTACTTAAGCACACATCTGTTGGCCACCCTTGTAAACCCTGTTGGTACCCCTTCGAGTGGTAGTGCATCATACATCACCTGTATACATATCGACTTAGATTTCTTGAAGCCCTCTTTAGATAAGCTGATCAGTCGCTTGCCTTCTATAGTGCCACCGAGAACAACACTCAGGAAGATACTCTCTAGTACATGGGTAGTCAGGTAGTATGGCTAAGGGCATGGTCTAGCCTCCTTAGTTGGTGCCCTGAGATATTGGGTTGAGTATGACTGTTGGACCCCATAGGTATATCATAGAGCTATAGCATAGGGAAAACCCTTGTCTATAGAACCCTTGAATACCTAACCTTTGGGGACATAAACAAAAAAACAAAACAAACAAAATCTATTGTCGTGCAACTGTATCTCTAGCATTCGAGTTGTCAAATTACTACACATTTCTTCCTAATTAATCATTTGGGCATTTCATCACTACGGTATTCTTCAGATCAGAGTATAACTCCATTATTTGAGACCTATTCCATTGGATTTCTCTCTTCACCCTTATCACATTCATACCTATCATTTTTTAGAAACATTTTGGACCCCACCTGCCCCTTTTCGGTTCCCTCATCATCATGGCCCATACCCGTAGCCAAGACTTGGAAGCTCGCTTCAATACCTTGCAATATAATTTCACAAAGACCCAACAAGAAGTGAGACAACTTAGTTTTAATATTGCCACCATCAATAAAAACATGCATTTCTCCATCGCTGCCCCAATCGAGGAACTCAAACAAGACCTCAAACAAGATATTACTACCCAGCTTGAATCTGTCTCTACGATGATCTACACCAAACTGCATATCCCTGTAAATACTCCCTTATCTGACCCACCTTTGCATACCAAAGCTGAAACTTCCTCTCATTCCCATCATTTTCAGCCTCATCACCTTTAGCATGACATACACCTTCCACATGTGGATGTGACCAAATTTGATGGCTCAGATCCCACTAGCTGGGTAACTCAAATGGAACATTATTTCTCTTTGTACAACATTACAGATGAGTTGGCCAAACTCTGGTATGTTGTTCTCCATATAGATCAAGAACATTGGAAATGGTGGTAATGGAGAAAAACTGCCCACCAAGGGTATGTTTCTTGGACACACTTTGTGGTAGAGCTTTATCAACGCTTTGACACTGACACCAACCATTTAGGTCGTTTGACAAATTTGAAACAATATGGCATAGTGGAAGACTTTATAGCTACTTTTGAGCAACTGGATTTTCGTACAGAGGGCATGTCTGATGGTTTTTTCCAAGAATGTTTTAGCAGTGGCCTCAAGAATGAGATTCGTGCCCATGTCCTCATGGCTTAACCTTAGAGTTGGGTGGAGGCTACTAAAAGCGCTAAGGAACCACAACAATTTGTCTCTTCTCAAAACTGGAAGCCCTCCTTCATTCCTAACACTAAACCAGTAAATCCCACTCCTCCTTCTACTCCACTAAAGATATAAAAATTTACCAAGGCCTAAATGGATGAACACCAACTCAAAGGCCTTTGTTATAATTGTGATGACAAATATTTTCCTGGACATAAGTGTAAGGAACAAAAGATTTTTATGTCCATCTCGGAGGATGTTTCAAAAGAGGATGTTGCAGCTCCTCTTGTGTCTGTGTCACCTGAACCCACTGACATAACCCCTACCTCAGACCCTCCCAAAGTAGAACCAGTCATTTCCCTAAATGATCTCACTGGCTTCTTTGCTCCCCAAAGCTTCAAGATAATTGGTTACATCAAGCATAGGAAGGTCAAATCCTTGTTGATAGTGGAATCACCCATAATTTTATTCATCATTGCATTTCCCAAGTAACTAATTGTTATATCCATGCCGTCAATAATTTCCAAATCATGATCGCCAATGGTGGGTCCATGAAATATGGAGGGCGTTGTGAAAATGTGCATCTCCAAATTAGTGACTACCCCCTGAAATCTCATATGTTTTCTATCGACATGGGTGGTTGTGACATTATGTTGGGTGTAGACTGGCTAAGGACTTTGGGTCCCATTCTCATGGATTTTAAGGAATTAACCATGCAATTCGACCAAGAGGTCCAACAATATAAGTTCCAAGGCATCACCGTCGATTCCCCTAAGATTATTAGTTCCAATCGCATGGAAAATATACTCAAAAAAGGTCATTCTGGCATTATTTCCCAACTCCATGCCATACAAGCAACTGAGACACCCTCTATGTCACAGAACCTCCAATCGATCCTCTCTAAACATCAAGTGTTTTTTTCCACTCCCCAAGGACTCCCTCCTTCCCCTGGTGTTCATGATCATTCCATTCCCCTTGTTCGAGGAAGCCTTCCTCCCAATATTCATCCCTATCGTCACCACTTTTCCCAAAAAAATGAAATTGAGAAAATGGTTCAAGAACATCTCAACGCAGGTGTTATCCACCCTATTACGAGCCCCTACTCTTCTCTTGTAGTCATGGTCCTTAAGAAATAAGGTTCTTGGTGCATGTGTCCTGACTTCCCCACCCTCAACAAACTCACCATTAAAGATAAATTTCCCATTCCTGTCATTGATGACCTCTTGGATGAATTGAGTGGCACCCAATTCTTTACTAAACTTGATCTTCGTTCTGGCTAACACTAGATCCATATAAAAGAGGAAGACATTCCTAAGACTACCTTTAGAACTCATGAGGGCCACTATGAGTTTTTGGTGATGCCCTTTGGCTAGTGTAATGATCCCTCCACTTTCCAAAGCCTCATGAATCATGTCTTCCATCATTTTCTCCATCCTTTTTTCTTAGTTTTCTTTGATGATATCCTCATCTATAGAAAAAATCGGACATACCATATTGCTCATGTGGATCGAGTTCTCCACGTATTCCATCTGCATGGTTTACATCCTATTTGGTGGTGTGTTTATCTGCACTAGAATCTTTGTTTCTTGGGTGTCCTTACCATTGTCTTGATTTTCTTCATTTTTTTCCTCTGTGCACTCAGTTCCCAACACTGAATCCCTTGGTACCATTTCCTTCTTTCTTGGTTTCTTTATTGTTGTACTAGTGACTATTGATTTGGTGCACTCTACTTCTTTTCTAGTATTTGATGTTGATATACTAGACTTATGTGATGTGCCAACTTCTTCATGCTCTTTTACCTTTGCTCCTTTCTTGACTACTACTGGCACCTTCCATTCATCTAGCCATTCTTCTAGTACCCATTGGACTTCTTCTGTTGTATGAAATACTGCATTTTTAGCCATGTATTATTAGGGTCTCTTCTGGCTTATATCCATATGTTATGCCTAGATTCCTTAAAATTGGCTATCCCCTCATTCTCCTTCACCACTTCAGGTAAAATTCTCTATGTATCTGCAATCTTCTCCTGCATCTCCTGAATATACATGCCAAAAATGCTTGAGTTGGATTTTCTCTTTTTAGCATCTATGTTGTGTCACAGGGTTTCATATCTTGTTACGCCACACTTTCCTCTTATTTCAAAAAAAACTAAATACTTTGGTTTTTCCTATGCCTCCAAGGCTATCAAAATCATCATCTAGGAATAGTGGAACTTCGTTCCAGCATTCTGCGCATCTATGCAGTCTTCCAGGAATAAATTGAGAAAATATGGTGCCCAACTTAGAATTGTTCCTTTTGCGCACTGCACAACTGCTGCGACTACCCTTGTAGGTGCCTCTTATTTATGACACTTTATAAGTAGCTTGCAAGACATAATTTTGTCACAAATTTGGTAGATGGGTCATTGATATTATTAATTATCACACCTTTGCTACCTCTTTCTATGCCAAATTTATCTTTCCCTTCCTCTGCAATAGCCTTCTCTTTTGTTTTTTCATCGAGATATTGCTTCGATTTTACCCCATCAGTTGGAAGTCCTATAAGATTAGAAATTAAGTTGACATCGATTGGTATAGGTCTACCCATCCATAAAAACCCTCCATGTACGTGTGCCTAAAGTTTTTTTACACATGCATTAACGTCCTTCCCCCTGCCGAAGTGAGGAATTTCTAGTAAATTCATAATGCCATAATTGTAAAGTCCCATTATCCATTGTTTGGACTCCATTTTTAGGATTCCTTTCAAGGTTGACCCCCTATTTTCAATATAAACCTCTTGCACAAGATCTGGGAATTTTTCTAGTTCGGTCACATCGTGGTCAACGTACTTCAACTTGGGAACACATCCCAATGTATCTTCTACAACTATGACTAAATCCGGAATGTGGGGCACTGGAAGATCAACCTGTTGTTGTGTGCGCGTTTTCGTTGCTACTACCCTTTTCTTCGATGGCCCTTTTGTTGCTTCCAACATTTCTTCATCTGTGTCATTTTCATATTTATCCTCTAAGGGTTCTTCTGCTCTAGGATTTTCTGCTGCCTCCGGTTTATCTGAATTTGTACTCTCACTGTCTTCCTTGTGCTCACCCTCTGTTGGTACCACTTTTGGGTTTTCTTCTATCCTAGGGTTTCACCCTTGCGTCGCTTGGATGATTTTCGTTTCTTCTTTTTCTTGGTTTTCTTCTTCAATCCTTTCCAGAATGATTGATTCAGTCTCTTTCATTGGAATGACATCCACATAGACCACCCCAGTCATCTCTTCCATCGATATTTTATTTCTTCTGGTTCTTCACGCGAACAACTGGGTCCTCCGAACTTTGGCAGTGCCATTTTCTTAACTCAAAAAAATTATATTGTAGGTCTCGACTAGGTTCTTCACAAATTCTTACTCATTGCCACCTTGTTTTCTCTGTCGCTCCTTTGCTAAAAAATCACAAGTGTTTTCTCTTTTTGTGATTTTCCCTTTTTATAAACTCTGTCACAAATTCTTTGATGTGCCCTGTTTTTTTCGTTCACCATTTTTTCACTTTTCTGATCATTTTTCGTCCCGTCACATAGTGTTTTCTTTCCTACGTGCAATATCATCAACTATGTTACACCAATTTAATTTTTGTTTTGTAATCGATTCATGTTTTGTCATACCTCTTTATGTATTTTGTTACGCTCGATATCTTTCAACTATCTATCTACCACTTATTCCTCTAACTACTTCCTTTTGGATTTTTCTCATTTTTCTAATTTTTTTCTTCCTTTTTCTTCTTTTTCTTCTTTTTCTTCCTACTATATACATTATGTACTCTTCTATTATCTGCACTACACTTACTGAGGGTTGGTAGGTCGATTGTCCCTATACAATTTCAGTCGACTACCATTCACCATTCCTTGTATTTCCTTACCTGATAAGTCCTTCAGTTGCACAACACCTCCATCTGTGACAAAATTGATCTGATATCGCCCTAGACAATGCATTCTAAGATTCCATAGGTGCTACAAGTATTTACTGTCATAGAGGAGAACTAGATCTCCTTCCTTAAATTTCTTCTTCTTGATATGTCTGGCATGCCAAGCCTTATCTTTTCCTTTCTATACCTCCTGATGGAAACCAACTATGAGTCTATCTTCTTCTAATTCCATGTGTTGATCCATCCTTTCCTATGCTACACCTATTTCTATGATATCTATAATTGTTGCAATGTGTAGACGTGGTATCAAAAAATCCAAGGGAAATATTGCTTCATGTCCATACACCAATCTAAAAGGTGTTTGCCCTGTTAGATTTTTGCATGTAGTTCTATAAGCCCATAGTACTTCTGGTATCTTCAAGCCCCAGTCATCCCTATTCACATTACAAATCTTTATTAAGAAATTCTCCAATATCTTGTTAAATGCATCTATTGTCCCATTCACCCAAGGATGATAAGGAGTGATCTTCTAATGATGTATCTCAAATTCTTCCAACATTGTCTGGATTCTATTGTTGATAAAGTGATTCCTTCGATCACTCATCAATATTCTTGGGCATACAATCCTTGTAACTACATGTTCAAATACAAAGTGTGTTGTAGTCTCTGTGCTGAATCCTTTATTGGTGTTTCCTAAACCCATCTGGTCAAGTATTATGTTGTTGTAATAATATATCTAGCTCTTGATATTATGGCTGGTGGATTAATTGGACCTACAAACTCTACTATCTACTTATCAAACACTTTCAAAGTTACTTGAGGTCTTAATGGAATCTCATCCCTCATGGATGGATTTCCAACTCTCTAACAGAAATCACAGTTTTGACGGTACTCTTTTGAATCTTTGTGAAATGTTGGCCACCATAAAATTGTGGGAAATACCTTCTGCGCAGTGGGCTTCCCTGCATAGTGTCCTCCAGCTATTCCTTCATTTTCTTCTGCTAAAATGATAGGTCCTTCATGCTCCATAACATATCTCTTCAAAATGTTGTCTGCACCAAATTTGTACAAGTGACCTACAATAAATTGGTAGTTTGTAGCTCTAACCACTAGATTTTTCTTCTAAGTAATATTAAATTCCTTTGGTGCATATCCTATACTCAAAAACTCAATAATGTAAACAAAATTCTCATCAACAATGAGTATTGAAAACAATTGTGCATCTAGGAAGTTGTCCTCCAAGTTACTTGGTTCTTCTCCATTAGTTATCTTGGATAAGTGATCTAGTCCTGCATTCAATCTTCTAGGTTTCACCACAACTTCAAAGTCAAACTCCTGAAAAAATAGTGGCCATCTACATATTCTTCCCCCCAACCCTGGCTTATCGATTAAGTATCTAAGAGAAGAATGATTTGTAAACATATTGAAATGTTTCCCTAACAAATAATGTTTGAATTTTTTCAAGGTATATACCATGGCCAATCCTTCCCTTTCTGTATTATTGTAGTTCTATTATGAATATGGAAATTTTTCCTTGCAAATGTTATAGGGTGATCTATATCACCTTCTCTTGGTTGTATCATTACTTCGCCTAGCGCTATTGTAGATGCATCCACATGCACATGAAATTCTTTTTCCTAGTCTAGAAACTTTAAAATTGAAGATGTCACCATCTTCTCCTTCAAAATATCCAAACTTTGTTGGCATTCAGCATTCCACTGATATTTAGTATCCTTCTTCAGTAATTTGTCCATTGGCACAATAATCTATGCATATCCCCTTATAAACTTCATGTAATACTCTGTATGAACCAGTGTACTATTCAATTGGCGCACTAACTTAGGTGGTGGTAAGTTCATTATGACAACAATTTTAGAAGGATCAACTAGCAGACCCTGTTTACACACCACATGCCCTAACAAAATCCCAAAAGGTGTTCTGAAAATGCATTTATTAATATTCAATGAAATATGACAATTTATACACCTATCTAACATAAATATTAATACTTCCACATGATCCTTCAATGAACTAAATAATGTCCAATGATCGAAATAAACTTCTAAAAACTTATGAATGAAATCCTTAAAGGTTGCTACTACTACCCTTGAAAAAATTGCAGGTGCATTCTTCAATCCAAATGGAATTACTATATAATGAAATGATCCCCATTATGTAGCAAATGTTTTCTTATGTCTATATTCTGGTGTTATCCTAATCTGATGATATCCTAAAAACCCATCTATAAATGAATAATCTTCTTGACCCACTACATTCTCCAAAACTTCATTTGTAAATGGGGTAGGAAAAGGATCATGCAAGCAAGCATCATTCATTTTTCTCAGATCTACACAGATCCTTATTCCTCCTTTATTATTTTCCTGTACTACCATGGGGCTGATCCATTCTGATTCTTCCACAGGTTCTATGACACCAACCTCTAACAGCTTGTCAGTTTCTGCCTTCACCTTCTGCTTGTACAATGGATTTAACCTGTAAGATATATGTCATATAGTTCTAGATTTTGGATTTAAAAGGATCTTCATCTCTCCTAGTTCTCCTGCTAATCCCTTCACCTCTGAAAATGTCGCTAGAAACAAGTCATTGTACTCATGCAATAACTCTGTGATTATTTCTACTGTCTGATTATCCCAATAATCTCCAATGCTTGCAATCTTCAATGTTTACCTTCTTGATCTTTAATGGTGCATCATAATCTTTTGAATATAGCTTCGGACCTTCTACTCCCCTCTCTCCTTCAACTTCTAGGATCTGGATATTGCGTGGGTTTTCTTCTACTGGGTCTTCTTCTTCTGAGACATGATAACAATATAGAAACTGCCCGACTATCTGTTTCTTTGATATGTTGTCACAATCTCCACTTCAGGTTCTTTGAAAATCATGTCTCTTACTACCTTCAATGTTGTACCTATATTTTGAATTTCATGCTCAAAGGTAAATGTAATCACAAAATTATGTTGTATCTCTTCCCAATTTGCAGTTTCCATGTGTTCTGCCCATTCTATGTACTGGTTCTTTGGAATTCCTTCTAATGTGTGAATAAAATTGTGTGGCCATTGTTCTGGTGGTACTAATTTCCATTGAATTATACATATTTCTACATGTTCTTTATGTTGTCCAATTCCATCATATTTCTCGTCATATCTATGCTCCTACTCCACATCAGATCTGATGCGTAGTAACCTCTTGCATTGATACTAGTTGTTGGTCCTCTCTTTATGTGTACCCCACCAATGGGAAGGTGTATATTTCAAAGCAATATATAATATTGGTAATCTTTGATTTTATACTACTTATGATTCAAATTTTATTAAAAATTCTTCTAATTCATTCATACCATAAAAAGTAGAAGGCTCTCTTACCTTTGAACCAATCCATCTTAGTGCACGCGTCATTCTGGAACATCTTTTGGTGGATATACATGTAGTCATTGTTGCCAGTTCTCCAGTATTGTGTTAGAGTCTAAGGCACAAGAACTAATGTACCTCAAAATCAACATTCTATCTGTAGTTGGGTTGATGTAATCCTCTTTTCACATGGTAGTTCTGCATAATTGATTTACATATTCTATAATAAAATTTGTTGTCGCAGGTTCCACATACTTTCCTCCTTCTGATGGATCTAACGACGTAATAGCTTTGTATTCTCTTGACTCAAATATCATCTTCCTTGTATTAAATTTAATAATGGTATGGTTATCAAAATCCCAATCCAGACCCAACAATGTTGGACATGACGAAGTATTATCTACTATGTCAATGACTTTGAATTCTTCCATGGTGCAGACTCCATCTAGATCTAATGGTATCCCCTTCAATCTACCAATTGGAACCACTCTATGTTTATTTTCTAACTTCAATTGAATAGGTGAGAGTCCCAATGTATGTTCTCCCATAGCTTCCCATGTCTTCTTTGACAAAACATTGAATTCAGACCCTAAGTCTAATATAATATCCCCCATATTAAAATCTCCAATGTTTTGATTCAACTTGAATTCCATACTTGTTCTTTTCTTCTTACAAACTTGCTTAACCCTCTTGGGTTCTAATTTCATTTCTTCTCCAAAATTACACTTCTCTAACAAACTTTGCAATACTTGTAAATAATTTTTATCATTCAACAATTTTACACATGACCCCAAAAATTTTCTTAAGTTACTTTCTATGAAGGTTGCTCTTTGTTGGTCTGATCAAATAATGGAGGCATGTCATACACTAGTATATCATCTATTGGCTTTGTTCCTGAAGTTGATGCAATGTTTTCTTTCAAAATCTCATGTCTAGATTCTTTGAATATCTCCTTCTCTTTACACACAACAAAATTTTGTCCAGGTGTTATATTCTTCCTTACCCACTGGTATTGGTCCTGATTCTTCTTTGTTGCATATTCTCCTATCTTTGCTCCACCTTTAGTAAATATTTTGATCTTCTTCCCATTCTCTTCTCCGTTTTCCACAAAAATCCATTGGATGTTCTGATTATTCTAGTTCCTCTTGTCCTTTATATTTACCATAAGTGTCAGATAGTATTTTGTCTCATGGTATGATGCACGATAATACATACATGTTATAGGTGGCTTTGGAAAATCTCTTTCATAGTGTCTAGATTTCTGATAGTTGTGACAAATTACAAGTCCTATAACTCCTCCAAAGCCTCTTCCTCCACAACCTCCTCTTATGAAACCTCCTTTGTTTCCTTGATAATCTCTACACGGTGTATTATACTGGGGCTAATTATGTGGGGGTTGTGCATTATTGTATTGTGGTGGCATTGCACACTGTTGTGCATTTTTATACTACAGTGGTGCTCCAAAATGTTGTGCATTGTTATACAATGGCACGACAAACTGTTGCTCATTGTTATACTGTGGTTGTTGCACATTATTATATTGTGGTTTCTCCATAGTTTTTTTTGTCATTAATTCATCCTATACCCTATATGTATTTGATGTCCTCTCCTTCATTATCTCCAAGGTTTTGCAGTCCTTGTCTTCATGTCCAACTAAATTGCAAAAATTACAAAATGTACTCATAGGTATTGTCTGGTACTTTTGCATCATGGGACAATGATAGGGATTATTCCCATGTGTTCTGCATATCTCACACCATGGTCCACCTGAAGATAAGGGGTTTGGAATACCTACTCCTATATACTGCATAAATAAGGGACATTCATTCTTATGATGAACTTATATATTGCATAGTGTACACCAAACTTCTGTTTTCTCATTACCTTTATTTTGATTCAACTAAAATGTTAAGTTCTTCAGGTCTTCTCTCATCTCTTCCACAACTGGATCTGTATGCTTATATTGATTTTCCTCTAACTGTAATGTTGCTTGCAAGGCCTCAGCCTGGGTTTGGAACTTTTGTTGTCTCGAAGGATACTTCAAACATGCCAATAAAGAGTTCACAAATAAATTTCTATGATGCATATCAGTAATAGGGTACTTCAACTTACCTTTTAGTATTTTGAACTTTTGTTCCACCTCCCAGACTGATTCTCCTAGCTTCTTCTTGATCTATATTATTTCATTCATGAATTGATCCTCTAAACTTGGTTTCTAAAATTCATTTATTAATTGCATCTTCACCTCTGTGACGGTGGTAGGCACTCTTGTTGGATTATTTACTGCGAGACCCATATACCAATCCAATGTTCAGTGTCTGAATGTGATTTACAACTGCACAACATTTGTATCTTCATCTATAATCTCCTTAGTTTCCTATATCTTCTCACAAATAAACAAATGCTTTTCTGGGTCCTCTGACCCTTCTCCTTGGAATTTTGGTAACCTAATAGTTGGATCTACTCTTTCCATTGTGAAGTTTTTTGTACTACCACCTCCATGCGGTGTAGATACTTGACTGCTACTTATTGAACTTACACTTCTACTTGAGTTTTCACTGGACCCACGTCCTACAAAAATCTTTCTATCACTAATCACTTGTTGTTTAACATATTTTTCTTCTTCATATGTCTTACTCGCACATGGGGTTGTGGGTTCCACACTAATTCAGATCTAGAATGGAGATCCTTCTTCTACACCAGACCCATGACCTCTGGTTTTCCTCTCATATGTGGAATGAAATATTTCCTCAATCTTCCCTCTCACACAGAGATCCTCTACCTCTTCCTCATCATTTTCCAATCCCTCTCACTTAGCTACTACCCTCTTTTTCTTATTGATCTTATACTGGTAGGTTTGTCCATTGTGCATCACTCATGCTTTCCTTATTATTTCCCTGCTATGTTTCTCATCCATAATTATGGGGTCCACTTCTTCCTTCTTCAGGCTTCCATCCAGATCCCTCTCCATATCTCAGATCTTCATTAGTGCTTCCCCCAACTCCCCCATGCATGTAGAGTGATTTAGTTGTATGATTCCATGGTCATCACATCTTTGTCATGCAATAAGATCTTGATTGATGTGTAAATAGACCCGATGTACCTTCCTCTTGGTCCCTTCAAGAAATCTTTCTCTACAAAAGTATATGACTTCATTGTATTGATTGAAAATTCAATAACAAACCCTGTAGTAATATTGTCTAACCAAAAATCCATTACGCACGTGAATTTATTATTAACCCTTTCCAACCGCGTGATATTCTCAGCAGTCCACTCTACTAGCATTATCCTATTATTCGGACAAGTATCTTTCAAACTCAATAGCCACTCCTATAATAACTCTAGAAAATAGTAGAAATATGCCTCATGCAAATCAATAAACACATACCTCTGGAGATACTGGTATGATGTATACCTAGAGCTTCTATTATCTTTCTATGTGAACTCAAGTTGCTTTGTCTCGAACCATATTTCAATATCTTCCTTTGTAGGTTTCCATGACGTGAACATCCCTTTCTAACACTATATTTTCTTCACTTACCTTCTCATCAGATCCCTTCCAGGCTGTTCTTCTGAGTTCCATACGGAAACAAAACCATTTGTTGGATGTATGGGATGACTCGGGTTCTACCTTAGTTCTCCAGCAAAACCCTAGAAACCATCGGCCCTTCTGGTAAACCAGAAGGAAACATTGTGCACATAGTGCACAACAAAGTCTCACCCGAGATGGCTTATGGGTGATTGCATGACCCAAGTGTCTGTAATCATGGAGGGGATAAAACTCATGGTAATGTTAGGCCTATTAGAATTCTTCTTCCCTTTTAACATGCATTCTACATAACATTCATCATATCTACTATTTTATTTATTCAATAACATTCATTCTGTAGAAAACATCATACTATTCTATTGTGCGCTGTAAATAAACTTGAACAACTTCATCCATTTATTTATTCATTCATCATAAAGCATATTAAATCAACAAATAAGAGAGAACAAACACATAAACACCATGTTTTACCATGGTTCACCCCCCCTGCATACGTCCACAAAGATCCTTTGCTTCTTATTATTATTCATCAAAATAGGGCGTTGCACACATTACATCAAAAGTATGTCATACTCTGTGAGGCTGACTAGTGTCACACCAAGCTCCACAACTTGTGACATGACCCTTAATTCCACTCCATAAGTCTCCATTATCTCCTCAGTTGTACAACTAAAATTGGTACATCAACCCAAAACATATTAAAGACTTTAAAAAAGGTTCTCCAAGATAGGTTCTTCACCTATGAATTCTAAGGCACCTCTATCTACCTCATACATCCTGTATTTATATTACAAAAATGGGTAAAAACCCTTTATATTGATTACCAAAACCCTAACTCTAAGTGGAATCAACTTTTCCACTTCTAACCGCCTTCTTGCGTTAATCCACATTTCTGTCGCATTGCTTTTCCTTTGTTCCTGACACACTGCTTTCTTTTCCTTCTTGGTCCATTTTTCCTTGTTTGTTGTACCGTATCTCAAACCTTACCCCAAACTTTCCTGCTCCAACATGTCTCGATTTGATGGTCCTAATAAAAGGTGATCACCTAAGAATTGAGAGGGTGTTGATTCCCATTTTATTAAAGAGGAAGAAGGTCTACTGAATGAAATGTCACTAGAAGTGGAAAGGGTGTCCTTTGGTCTTGATGAGACTAAAATTATAGTGAAGTAGATTTGTTGGGAAGAGGAAGCATTTGAAACAGTGGGATCATGCTAAGAGATGGGTTTCTATGAGTTAATATAAGGAGCATCATTGATTTTATTGCAGTAACTATGCTCTAATTGAAGTGATTATATTAGGTCGAGGATCATGGTACATTGATGAGTGTGATGGCCATGGATCTTACAAATGACACAATGGTGAGAAATACAAAGATGAGTGTCACATTTCTTCTTGGTTTGATCTTGGTTTTGGTAAGGAGTATGAGTGTCCCTAGCATTATTATCAATGCTCTCATACCCTTTTCACTTATAGTGTGCATTCTTCTTCTTTTTCAACTTGAGCAATGGTGGATAGCCATTTTTTCTTTGCTAGGAGGTATAATTTTGGTTAAAATGGGAAGAAGAGAATAGGGCCTAGTTAACATGCAAGGAAGGTGAATGTATTTCCATGAGGACCACTACAATGTATGCAAAGGTGAAAAGTACTCAAGTGGTGAGCAATGTGGTTTTGGCAATAAGTTCCATAATGATAAAGTAGAAATCACACTCTTGGGACATTATGAAAGATCAAACAAATTGAAATGGCTAAAAAGGGCCTTCCAATTAAGCTTCTAATTGGGGTAATGAAATTCATTCAGGGGGTACCCAAGTGAAGTTTTAATGAAACAATTATAGTGACCTAATCCAAAGTGATGAAATCCAAGGGATGATGCACTATATATCTCATATATTGGCCATAATCCTATTAACAATTGATCTAGGTAGAAGTCCTAGGATTAGCCACTAAGTTTCATCTTCATTATGAATGACCAAGAAAACAATTATGAGTTAATTTTTTTCATTAAAAAGGGACATGTGGTACAAATCCCAAAATTAAAACCTAAAAAAAAAACATCACTCTAAGTATCATTCCAACTTAACTAAAATCTCTTAATACATGTTTAACCATTGATTAAGTGTAAATAAAGATCTTAACACTTATCCAACTTAACCTAGTTCTTTATACATATATGAGATGTGCTAAGAATGAATTATTATTAAAGGGATTATGATTGATATCAATATTATAAACTTCCAGTTTGAAATGTGTGGCGACCTTTAACCTCACAATCTTATTTCCAAGATCATATTCCACAAAAGATCCTATTCCAAACTAAATGCGAGAATGTTCTAATCAACTAATTAAATTATGTTTATTAAAAATTGTTTATTTCAAAGTATTAGTCAAATAACATGGTTCATGAACCATGTAGCACTTGAGTTCATGTATGGTGTACATGTTTTTTAACATGAAAACATTAAAAAATAAAATGCTTAAATGTAAGTTAAAGCATGAACCATGTAGTTCTTAGTTATGAGTTGAGTGCATGTATGATGTGCATTTCTTGAATATGAAAACATTAGAAAGTAAAATGCTTAAATGTAAGTTAAAGCAAGAAGGAAAGAAAGCAACCACTACTCTGATACACCACTTTGGCATTATCTTTAAAGTCACATTTCTAAAATGCTTAAATGTAAGTTAAAGCAAGGAGAGAAAGCAACCACTACTATGACACACCACTTTGGCATCATTTTTAAAGTCACTTTAATATATAAGTTTGGAGGATATTATGTATTTGTTGAACATAAAAATATTAGAAAATAAAATATTTAAATGTAAATTAAAGTAAAAAAAAGAGAAAGCAACCATTACTATGATACACCACTTTGATATATATATATATATATATATATATATATATATATATAAAAGTTTAGAGGACAGTGCATTTGTCTAACATAAATATTAGAAAGAGAAGACAACCACTTCTATGATGCACTACACTGCCATCATCTTTAAAGTCACCTTATAATGTATTTTTTTCTTTAAAAAACTAAGTTTGGAGAACACTAGACATGACATACAAAGGGGTGTCATGTTTGGCTTCATATTTGCATTATTACACTCCTTTTTAGCACCATATATTACACTCCTTATTACACCATATTTGCATTATTACACTCATTTTTAGCACCATATATTTTGACACGTGACCTTTCCAAAGTTGTCCAAGAAGGGAAAAGGACAAGACATCGTTGAATTGCACACACCTTTAGTGTTGCCATTGTTTTATTACTACGTCGAAAGCACAATGTTGCATCAAATTAGTGCCTCTTTATGTGATTTCTACATTGATATACACATCATCGTACGTCATAGTGATATCAAAATCCATTATAATGTTGGCATCGTGTGAGCATCAAAATTGTAACATAATTACTATCATAGATTAATTGATTTAAGTGGAGGTTAATTTCATAATCATCCTATCAATAATAATAAAATATTTTTACTAAATTAATAATTAATAATTATTTAACTATTATTATTTATTTAACTATTATTTATATAATTTGTATTATTAATTTAGTGTTTTTTAAATAAATTTCTATAGATGTATTAAAAAATATTGGAATCTGGTCCAACACCAAAGAATAAATTATATATCTTTTTTAGTATCATGAGACATTCATCGTAACAAAATTTTCAACAGAGAAAAGTTGTAGGGGCATTTTTATGCCATTGTTCTCCCTATAGATATATCACTTCCAATAGACTCCTAAAAAACATACTATTGTAAAGTACATTACTTAACTTATCAAAAGTAAACTTATAAGAAGACATCTTTTCATGGAAGAAAAACCATTTCATGTGCTCGACCATCCAATTCCACTTGTCCTATGTGAAGCGACACTCCTCGATTGGCTTGTGTGTTGGCTTTTGATTTGTAACTTATCAGGACACAAAATAGATCCACCTATTCAAATTGTTTTAAGAGATTGAAGATATGTCACTGAATAGAGGAAGAGCTTTCATGTGGAACTGATCATTGCTTACAAACTTGAGAAATTAGAATCCAAGAGTCACCACAAATTGTTAATCTTGTATGATTAAGAGAGCGATCCAAACAAAATCCCATCCATACTGACTAATACTCTTCTTGGTTCTTCGTCTCTTTCCCCAGGCCCCAAGAAAAATATGTTTCTCTTTGGCTTTCAAGATGAAGAAAAACCCCTCTTGCTCCTGCGACCCAAGGGTTTCCTTTTGAAGAGCTACCGAAGAAGAGAACATATCCTTCTCTTTCTTTGAGCCACACTTCAAAATTTTCATTGTTCATCCTAATTCAGATCTCAATAGATTGAGAGGGTTTGATTATGAAGTTGCCAACATGATTGGAAGGATTGATATCTTTGACCAACATACTTTCTTGTTTGGTGAGTCCTACAAATTCTTGAGCTTTAATTCCTCGAGTTGTAAAAATTTATGAAAGCAAAGAAAGGGATCGCATAACTACTTTCCCAGGATTTGTTTTTTCATCATTAAAGATAATATTATTCTGAGCCATCCAAATCCTCTAACACAAAAACTTTGGCAAGGCTATCCATGGATGAGAAACTATGGAATTTGAGCGCAACTAACTTGGATATTGTTTCTTCCATTGCACAAACATATCAATCCAGGAGCAAGGCATATAAATGACGAGCCCAACTTCACTAAAGGCGTGTGTCCAGACTTGCTTTGAAAATTGGCATTCTCTAAAAATATGAGCTTGAGTTTCTTCATCTTGATGATACAAGACACACCACGAAGGTCCTTGTATATTTATTTTTTTGAGGTTTTTAGTTGTTAGTAGTTTATCATGAGCTAAAACCCAACAAAAAACATTTACCTTTGGAAGACTGTCATGATTCCAAATCTTTTTCCATAGATTCGAGGTTGTGTGAGGTGTTGCATTGAGGAGAAATCGATACATTTATTTGATTGAATATCCCTCCGCTTCATTGGGGGTCCAAACTTTGTTGTCCTTAAGGATTTTGTTAATTGGATCTTTCCCCTTAAGGAGGCAATGCAACTCCTCCCATGAACCAATGAGAGGAGTAGGAAGAGCATCAACTTTCCATCCCTACCATTTCCTTGAGAGGTCCCAAGAGACAATGTCAGATAATCTCACATATCCCTTTTCTTCCATCCAAATCCTTATATCCCGCAAACCCTCTATCTAACCTAAAGGGGTACCTCCCACCCAATTGTCCTTCCAAAGTCGAATTCTTTGTCCATTTCCCAACTTCCAACCAAGATGATCTAAAACAACAAGGGAAGCTTCTTTACACAATCTCCATACTTTTGAACCAAATCTATCCCAGTTAAGATCTTCGACTCTATGTGCCTTGGACCACGTGAAATATTTCCAAAGGAAATCTTATTTCCACCACTCAATTGAATCTGAGAGTAGTCACCAGACTATTTTTGCTCCAAGTGTAATGTTCATCATCCTTGGATTTTTTATGTCTAGGCCCCCTTATTTCCTTTTGTAATCTTATAGTACCCAGTTAAATAAGTGAAATATTTTCTCATTATGTCTTCCACCTTGACAAATAAATTTTCGAATCATTCTACTTATTTGATTCATGACACTTGTCGATGCTAAAAATCCAACACATAAGTAAATGGGCAAAGAGGATAGTACTAACTTAATTAAAATAATGTGGCCCACTAGATTGAGCCAATGCGCCCCCCAGGACTGAATTTTCTTTTTTAACTTTTACAGGACTGAATCCTACTCTTCTAGCTTGATGGATCCAAGGGAGATAGACATTCCCAAATATTTGAAGGAGCTCCATGAAACCGAGTACGAAAATTTAAAGATTGTAGCAATGCCTTGAATTACTTCTTCTAATAAGTTCCAAGAATAAATTTGGATTTTTTTATTATTTATCCCCCCCTGAAAGACTTAAATACAGTTCTAGTACTGACTTGAATCTTTTGGAAATATTTTTTTAAGGAAAAACTAGAAGCAGAGTTTCATATGCAAATTGGGAATGAATGATAGATTTGACAGTTCTTGTAATGGAGATACCAGTCAGTTTTCCTTCAACCCTTTATTTTTCAATATTTTGACTTAGACTTTCCTCCATGATAATATACAACAAAGGGGAGAGAGGGAAGCTCTGTCTTATCCCTTGCGAGGCTTGGAAGAAGGTTGCAAGTCTTCCATTTGTTGGTTGTGGAGCCTGATTATCTTCTTGATTCAGAGGTCTTTGTTTTCAGCTATGTTTATACCCCATGAATACTTTACACCCCGAAAGAATGTACACTCCTCCATGCGGAGGAGTGTAGAGGGAGGTTACCCCCTCTGTGGGGTCTGAGGGCAAGCGAGCCCCCGAAGGAAAATTCCCTTGTAAATGCATATTCTAATTTCATTGTAAATTTGGACCGTTCATTATAAGTTCATATATCTGACGGTAGAAGTTATGTTATGGTTTTTTTCCCTAGAAGGAAACCCTCTTTTATGAGGGAAATGTATTGCGGCTATGTATCATTGCGAATATTGTATTCTGAGAGAGGAGATTATGAGAGAAAGAAGAGGAAGTTACAACGGGTGTGTTGTAGGTTGTATCCCTTCATTTGTTGGATAATAATAAAGGAAGGACTTGGAAATTTCTCTCGTGGACGTATCCCACACTAGGTGAACCACGTATATCTGTGTCTCTATTGTATTGTGTATCTTTTTTGTTTTATTTCTGCATTTGTTTTATTTTATTGCTCCTTGATCCTATTTTTCTAACACCATTTACTCGAGGGGCTATCCAAGCTGCTCCAATAGAAGATTTAATCCACCTTATAAAATGTGAATAAAAACCAATTTTTCAAGCATTGAAAATAAAAATGAATTCCTTACTCGGTCAAATGCATTAGCCATGTCCAATTTGATCATGATCCCTTGATCAACACTTTCACTACCTGAATGTAGAGATTCATATACTAAGATGATATTGTCCAATATTTGTCTCTTTTGAAGGAATCCCCCTTGATTCTCTGAGATGAATCTAGGAAGGATATTTTTTATCCTGATAGAAATAATTTTGGTGAGAATCTTGCATGCAGAGTTGCACAAAGAGATTGGCCTGAATTTGGAAAAATATGAGGGATTTGTCTCTTTGGGGATAAGAGCTAGGAAGGATGAATTTGTTCCACCTCCTATTTTTTCTTTAAACTTGGTCAAATTGAGCATTAATTACATGTCTCTTTTTATTAAGTGCCAAAAATATCGGAAAAAGTGTACGAAGAATCCATCTGATCCTTGAGATTTGTCTAGTCCCAGAGACTAGATAACTTCTTTAACTTCCTTTTCCTGAATGGGGGCCATTAAGGTTTGATCTTCCAGATCTGTAATTACCTCTAGGACTAGGGACATGAACCTTCCAACCTCTACATGATCCAAATCTACATTTTCTATGTAAATATTCTTGAAGTGCTCATACTCTTTTGTTTTTAATTCTTGAATCGAGGAGATTTGAGTTCTATTGGAAGAGTTTAGGGATTTTACTCTATTTTGTAGCTCACTTGCCTTAGCTTTCTTATGAAATAAGTCAGTGTTCTAATCACCAAATTTTAACCACATGCTACAAGATTTTCGCCTCCAATGTTCCTCCTCATCTCAATTTAGCTGAAAGAGTTGAGTTGTTTCCTCTTTCTCTTTTTCCAAGTGTGCAGTGGTGACCTCCTATTTTTCCTTTATTTCATAAATTACAACCAACTTTTGTCGTGCCTCTTTCATTTTTTGATCTGGAGGCTTGGAGATTTTCTTTTCCCATTCTCTAAGAACAAATTGAATCTTCTTCACTTTGTATTCCCATATGAATCTTGGAGAGCCTATAAAATGGGTAAGCCAGGATTTATTGATGAGATCAATAACACCTTCCTTGTGGAGCCAGAGGGGAATAAATCAAAAAGTGAGGGGACCCAAGTCCTACAAGTCTTCCATGGACAAATTCACAAATTTATGATCCAATTCTCCGAAAGCTAAAATACAAGAGAATATATCAAGTCCTTTAAAAATCTAATCATTATTGATGAGAAAATGATCCAACTGATTGGCTATATATTGATCACCATCTCTTTGATTGGCCCATTTATACAATCCTTTCTTAGGGGCCACATCAACAAGATCCCTTTCATACAAGAGACCTTCCATTTGTTCACTAAATAGATCTTGAACCGGGTTTCCTCCTTTCTTCTCAGAAGAATAAAGGACTGTGTTGAAATATCCAACCACTATACAATTGTGATGAAATCCTTCTTTTTTTAATTGAAGCATCTCTTCACAAAATTCCTTCTTTTCTATATAAAAAACAAGCCCATAAACATTGATGATATTGAATAACAAGTCCGAAGATCGATGCTCTAATCCTGTGACTACTATATGATTATTTTTGCAAGAATTTTGAAGGAAGAAATGGGCATTATCTCAAAATGTTCCCAAGCCCTATGAAGCAACATGTGAAATATGAACTACACCTGCGCTATTTCTCCAAAATTTCACTACCAAATGAAGAACTTCATTTTCTCCTAATTTTGTCTCTTGGATGAGAAGGATGATCAGATTTTCGTTCTTGATTAAATCTCAAAGAGCTTGGACCCATAAAGAATTCCCAAGCCCCCTGCAATTCCAAGAGACGACTTTCATTATTTAACAGTGTATGGATGAGTTTTTCCTCCTTCCCATCCTCGCACAATTCCTTGTGAGTCTTTTCCCTGCGCATCCTTGAAGGTTTATGGAAGAGTAGGTTGGGATCCTGATATTTTATTCCTTTTTGTCTTTGCAACATGAGATTCAGTTGGGGAAGTTCATCCTTGACTTTGATCAAGATTGGAAAATTCCACATTATCGCTTTCTTCTGAAGTTTTTGCACTGCCTTATTTCTTGTTACCACTCCTTGTGAAGATCTAGGCTTAAAGGTTCTAATTTTTATTCCATGAGGATTGGAGGGATTTCCAGGTTGAGACATCGAGATTTCCTCTATTGGTTGTGAACTACATGTGACATCCCCCCAAGGGTCCGTTATCGAATCAGGGGGAAGGGTAAAATCTCTTGTTGGATCTTCTTAACCTTTATCCTTTGGATCTTCCTACATCGACATCTCCCCTTATTCTTGATGATCTTCAGTGTGTTGCAAAACCTCAAAACAATTGTCCAAATTTGTAGCTATTGATGGATTTAAAGGGGTTTTTTTGGATATGTCCTCCCTTCCCTTTCTCATTTGAATTTTTATGGGTTTTCCATTCTTTTGATGACTTTTCTTGTGTTGATGTTGTATTCGGGGTTTCTTTTTTTCAATCTTTTGAAAAATGTCCATACTCGTGGCAGATCTTGCACTTGAATGGGATTTGCTCGTAGTCCAGCTTTTTGCAGTGTGTCCAACCATATTGAGTGATATTTATCTCTTCTGGAAGTCCTTTTTCTAGATGAAACTCCACACAAATCCTTGCATAGGTGAACTTTCTACCCTTCTATTCTGATTTATCTAAATATTTCCCAAGCATATTTCCTATTGCTTGCAGACAATCATCTCCCCAACAAGAAAGGGGAAGATAGGGAAGTTTTACCCAAACTAGAACACAAGAAGGAATATCATCATCATGATCAAAATCAAAGGTCCATTTTTTAAAATAAAGACGTCTCGTTTCGAAAAAGTAAGGGCCACTACAAAAGATCAGATCTTTGTCATATTTTTCTTGAAAAAAGAAAAACAAAAAACCCTCACCCGCACACATGAAGATTGATGTCTTGTTTTATCAAGGGTTTCTAGGAATTTTCCACCCATATTTCCAATTATTTTGGGGATGGACACATCTCTGTGAACTAACCAACCAATGCCCTTTTAGAGAATTCCACTGTACTCCTTTTGAAAGATTTCAGTGGAAGGACTACCAAAGGAACGACTGCATCTTTCTCTAAAAAGCATGAGGGATCCATATTATTTCAAGTTGTTTTGGCCAAGGAAGCCATGATTGCTTGGAAAGAAACCTCTTCATTTTGGGCCAAAGAAGGATGGGGAGGATTGTAACACCCTTTTTCCCCCAATTTGTAAATATAACTATAATGGAAAAAAGACTATGGAAAATTCAATATGTGTGAATGTTTGGTTTGATGGAGCTTTGCATAAAAGGTCAATGAATGTAGATTTTTCTATTTACTAGAAAATGGATAAATGTTGCATAAATGTTGGAAGGGGGGTGTACTAAGAAAGACCATGAATGCTATGAAAAGAGATGGTGAAGGGGACCAGGAATGGTTGCGTTAACCTTCACCAAACTAGTACCTTACTGGATTTAAATTGCTCAGGACCAGAACAATCCTCTGACCTAGAAATGAATTACAGTCAGAATGGTAGGTGGGAATACCTCCTCATGAGTTAATGAGGGGATGGGGAAGAGAACCCATCTCTAAGGATTCCAGACCTAACCACAGACCGCGATTTCGAGCCACACACAACCTTGTTGAGAAAGGAAAGAAAGGAAGGTGTGGTGGGCAAAGGAAAACTTGGGAAGAGTGCATAGACGAGAAGATAAGCTCTCAAGTTCAAGGAAGAACTAAGGTATAAGCATTCTGGTCGTAGGAAATGACTGAGAAGGTTATGATACAAGTTGATAAATGAGTTTGGTCCTCCTTACTTGGTATCGTGTAAACCATTTCCAAGATCCTATGGGAGGAGGAGAGTAACCTTCGTCACTACTATCGTTGAGCTGGAAGAAAGGATTTTGTTGCAGAGCATCGTGGTCTATCTTGGGGGTGGATAGTGGTAAATCCGTTAGGACTGACTGATCCTATGGTTGGGAGGAAACCATCACCCCTTTCAACAATCACTTCACATTATATGGTTCTGATAAGTATTTTCCCTGTTTTATGTATTAACCTGGAATAATGGATGAATGCTTCGATTTATACATATGTTTATTTATAAATGAATTCTGAGTGGAATGGTTATGATATGTGTATGCCTCCATATCTTTCTAAGCTTACATTTCTGACTGATAGTATGTATGCCCATCTTATCTCCTGAGGCTTCTTGGGACATAAGCTTGTAAGACGACCCATATAGGAGATATCGTGTCTCCCTGAACATGTATGTCTGAAGAGGATACCTCTTCCAGACCCCTCGTCATGTGACAAGAAGTCTAGACCCAAGTTCTTAACCATTTCATGGTAAATCTCAGGAAGGATAGTGAATTTGAAGCCTTGAAAAGAGGAGGTCTCTTTGTTTGGAAGACGAGTGGATGAGATCAGTTTAAGAGGACCCATATGACCAATACCCAGTAACCTTAGGCTAAGCCTAAGGAATCTATGTCCCCTTTGGTTTGGAGCTTTGAAAGTTGAGGACTTCGGAGTATGACCAACCTTACCAACCTTACGTTGGCCGAAGGGTAACTGGAAGACTCGGTTTCCCGTAAGGTTGATCAATGTTAGGAGGTTCCCCAGGTAGTTAGGTGGACCTGCCTGACCAACTAGACCGGGATCTGAAACCCTAAAGGATGTAGCCGAGAAGGACTCAGAACTGTAGACCAAGGGATCCTTCGGGTCCCTCCCCAACTGTTGATATACCGGGGATGTGTGGCACTGTCCCTTTTTGTTCGGATATTGGGCACTTCGAGAGATAAGAGGAGTTTCATCGCAACACTCCCAAAAAATTAATCCCCGAGGTAACTCGAGCCATAGATCTATAAATCTACATGGTCATATCTCGACTGTGAGATCTAAAGAATGTTAGAAGCCTGAAAGTCTGGGGGTGACGTGGTGTAGTGATGCCCCCAGGGTGACGTGGACCCCATCTTGACATGCCACATGTCACTCAAATTTGTGTGCGTCACATGCCCTATAAGCTCGTTGGAACATAACACATGTCACCTTGACCTCTCCTACATGTCAGTTATTGATACGTGTTTGCCTAGCCAACTTGGTTTGCGAAGTGACCGGGAGTGTGGAACTTTGGGACTCCGGAGGGTCTAGGATGTAGCATTGTAGAGAGATCGAAATGGTCCAGAAGCCAAAGCCACGTGGTGAGCTTATGGAACTTCGGAGGTTCAGAACTCTAGGTGGTCTCATGCATAGATAGTAAATAGGAATGAAGCATCGAAGCGTTGAATCCCTCCACAACTAACATATGAGTGAGAGAGTAAGTCCAGTCATGAGATCGATCTATGGATGGTCTTCCATCATGGAGGAAGGAACTTGGAAATAGTACATGTGAGGTGGATCCACATGGGCGCCATGTGGTCCTCAACCAATAAATGACCAAAGAGCTTCAGAGAGATATATCTGCTTGTTTTTTGCTCGATTTTGAGCATGGAGATCATGGTTGGAAAACTCTAGATGAGAAGAGTGTAGTAGAAACCACAAATGAAGGATTTGGTTACCTAAGGGGAATGAAATTTTGAGGCCCCATCCCTAGGAAAGCCACTCAAGGGTTAGGTGTGTTACAAATTGGTATCATAGAATGGTTATGGAACTTGGCCTTCTTGGGCTCATGGTTGTGTAAAAACCATGTTTAAATAATTTTAAGGGTGATACCCTACCTTGCCTCTTTCCTAAAAAGTCTGGTTAGACTCTTACTGAAGAAAAGAATGAAATATTTCTACTGTGTATGTATTTAATAAATATGAACCATGTGTTGTTCATGAACTAATAGACTATTAGATAACAACAAGTGTTTTTTCAACACTCAAGTAGTCAGTAATTCACAAGAAACTATAAGCATAAGGGATGGTGATGTTCCATGAGGAGGGGGATGGCTCCCATAATATAGATGAAGAGTTTGATGAAAGGAGGGTGGTGGAAACCCCTCTGGATCTGGATGAAACTGTAAGAAGCCTCATGGCCAAATTACAGAGTTGCAAGGCCAACAACGAGAGATTGATAAAGGAGAAAGAAAAACAAAAGGATTTTAATGTAGTCTTTCTAGAGACCTTATCCGATATACAAAGGCAGTTGCAACATGGACCTGCAACCAGTCATGTGGACTGACGACATACGAAGAGAGGTCAAAGTCCACCTGAAATACGAAGACGTTGTCCCATAAGTGACCACACTAGGAGGAGTACTCAAATAAGGTCTAATCCAGAGACAGGGGACACTCATCGGGAGAATCCTATAGAAGGGAAACTGATAACTTCGAGGAATCTTCTAGTAGAAAAACTATCTCACATTCTCAAAGGATAGGTTAGAAGTGAAATCATTCCAAAATTCATGACCCTGAAGAGTTCAAGAAATCCAAACCACCCTCTTTCAATGAATAGATTGAAAATGGGGAAGAGGCATAGGCTTGGCTGCTTGGTTTAAATAAGTACTTCAGAGTTCATGACTACTCTGAAAACTTGAAGGCTTGAATCACCATCTTCAACCTAAATGGAAAGGCTTCCATTTGGTGGGAAGACCTTAAGAATGTAAAAGTAATCCATGAAGAGGACTTATCATGGAAAAAAATTGATAAACACATCAAGAAGAAGTATCTGTCCGAGAAATGCTTTAGCGGGAAGACTAAGGAGTTCTATGAACTCAAACTGGGACAACTCATCATAGAGGAATATGTTAATAAATTCCTTGAGTTGTTGAGGTATGTTGCCTACATAAATGATGAAAAGGTAAAAGTGCAACGATTTATCAGTGGTTTACCTTAGACCTACTAGAACAGGATTGAGTTTGATGAACCAAAGATCTTAGAACACATTATCTGGAAGGCGAGGTATTGTTATGAACAACTCGAGATTCTAACAGAACCTCGCGAGGATTGGAAGAAGAAGAGTAGTTTAGGATTCAATAATAAGGCATTCAAATCATCAATATTTAAGAACTATAGGAAGGAATCTAGGATAAGCCTTCCTACTATAAGTGTATATCAACAAAATTTCCCCTTCCATAGTGGAAATAAACCTATTGGAGCAACCCGAGGAAGGACTGATAACCCAAAGAAGGAACCCTTGAAATGTTGGGGTTGTGGAGAAGAACATCTACTGAGGGATTGTCCACACATACAACAAAATAGTAGGAGATTCTACAATATCCAAGAATCTACCACTGTCAATGATGTGGCTAGGAGTATGCCATAGATTTATGCAGCCGTCGATAATAAACAAGTTGACCACCAAGATTCAGTGGTGGAGATGGAAGGTATGATCGCCACCCATATAGTTTCTATTTTAATTGACCCTGGTTCTAATTTGAGTTATGTAGCCCCTCAGACTATTAAGAATTGTAAAATGCAACTAGTTAGACATGTTAAGCCATGGTTGGTACAACTAGCCACTGGCAACAAAACAAAAGTAGTAGAGGTCATACCGGCTTGCCAATTCATTATGGATGAATTTCCCACCCAAGCTACCCTTAACATACTTCCCCTAGGATCTTATGACTAGTTGATTGGTATGGAATGGATAGCTGCATATAAAACTAAGTTGGACTGTTATGATAAATACTTAGAATGTGTAAATGAAGAAGGGAGAAAGATAACCTTCCAAGGGATTCAAAAGCATGTCTCAATTAGACGAATATCAACCCTTAAAATGAAAAAGTGTTGTAGAAAGGGATGTCCTCTATATGAAATACATGTGTTGGAATCTGTTGAGGATGACATATCGAACCTAGAGGACCACCTCATACTAAGAGAGTATATAGACATGTTCCCAGAAGAGGTACTGGGTCTACCTTCGAGAAGAAACATTGACTTCTCAATAGAATTTGCACCAGGAGCAGTACCAGTGTCTAGGACACCCTATAGAATGAGTACACCCGAGCTAGTTGAGCTCAAGCTACAAATAAAGGAAATGATGGACAAAGGCTACATCTAGCATAGTGTGTCTCCATGGGGAGAACCAGTCCTATTTGTGAAGAAGAAAGATGGAACGCTCCGACTGTGCATAGACTATAGACAACTCAATAAGACAACCATAAAGAACAAGTAGCCCTTACCAAGAATCGATGACTTGTTCGACCAATTAGGGAGTGCTTCCATTTTCACAAAATTGAATTGAGGTTTGGATAACATCAAGTCCGAATCAAAGATGAAGACATCAAAAAAATAGACTTCAGGACAAGTTATGGTCACTATGAATTTGTGGTAGTGCCATTCGGATTAACCAATGCCCCCACCACTTTTATGTGCTTGATGAATAATGTACTCAACAAATTCCTAGATAGATTTGTATTGGTTTTCATTGATGATATCCTAATCTAATCCAAGAATAGAGAGGAGCATGAAGAACATATTAGACTTGTACTTCAAGTACTAAGATAACATCAAATCTACACTAAGTTTAGCAAGTGTGAATTTTTCCATAAGCAAGTCCATTACTTAGGCCATGTTATTTCTAAAGAATGAGTGGCAATAGACCCTAACAAGATCAAATCTATTATGGAATGGCCTTCCCCAAAGGATGTATCTGATATCAGATCCTTTATGGGCTTAACAGGATACTATAGAAAGTTCATAAAATGATTTTCCAAGATTGGTTGTCCAATCACAACCCTTCATAAAAAGGGGTTTAAATTCACTTGGACATCAGAATGTGAAGAAAGATTTCAGACACTGAAATACCTTCTGACCCACACACCCGTGATGAAAATTGCATACCTTGATAATGACTTCCTCGTGTGTACAAATTCCTACAAGGAAGGACTCAGAGGAGTCCTTATGCAAGAAGGGCATGTAATTTTCTACGAAACTATAAAATTGAATGATCATGAAATCAATTATGTGACCCACGATCTAGAGTTGGCTGCCATAGTGCATGCTTTAAAAATGTGGAGGCATTAACTTCTGGGTAGGAGATTTGTACTTATGATAGACCACTGTGGATTGAGGCACCTATTTGATCAACCAAATATCAATGCTAGAAAATCTAGGTGGATGGCTCTCCATAGTGAGTTTGATTTCAAAATGAAACACATCAAAGGAAAGGAAAATAGGGTGGTTGATTCCCTTAGCATAAGTGCAAAAACAATTCACATGGAAGTGGTGAGCACCTGTGAAACGAATATCAGGGAAAGGGTCTGGAATGCACAAGAAACATATGCATTCTTCAAGACCATGACATCGTACCTAAAGAAAGAGCCCATAGGGATAAAGTATGAAGGATATCAGACGTTGGACGAAGGTTTGTGGAATTACAAAAACAAATTGTATATCCCAAGTTGTGACGACTTGAAGAGGTTCATAATGGACGAACTGCACAAGAGAACATATACTAGTCACCTAGGATATCAGAAAATGATCACAACCACCAAAAAACAGTGAGATCGGAAGAG
>CBVK0103566397.1:0-12944 GCA_900067695.1 Picea abies
CAATTAAATATATATATATATATATATATATATATATATATATATGTAAATTTTGAGGTACATTATATATGGTATTAGAGAAAAAAGGTTACAACACTGTACCTGAACAGGGCCACAATAGTTGATTATTATATATATTCTGATTTATGTGAAACTAATAAAAATCTTATGGTTACAAATGGAAAGCTATTTCTATTTTGTGTTAATTATGGAACCTCAGGAGGATGCAGAAATCAGGATGGGAGAAAACCCGCAGTAAGGACCCCGTGGAGATCCCAGATAGAACAGTGATGGAAGTTCACCCATGGAAGTGTTAGAAACAATGAGAAACCTTATTGTTGAATTACAAATTTTCAAAGTAGACAATGAAAAATTGAAAAGATCACAACAGGAACAACAAGAGATAAATGAAGTCTTGTTGCACAGTATAGTGACCAAGAAAAGCCCAAAGGATGATAACCATGAGGAAGAATTCAACAAAAGGGCCTCCAAGAACTCAGGGATGGAAACAAAAAAATGAGATAGTTCATCGGAAGGAACACCTTCAGCTGAAGAAAAAACTAAATCTGACAGAAAAAGAAAACAAGTAGACCACCTCGAAGGAGAATTTAAAAAGATTAAACCAACTACCTTTGATGGAGAATCCAAGATGGGAGAAGAAGTTGAGGCATGGTTGTTGGACATCAAAAAATACTTCCATATCTACAACTATTCCAGCAACATGAAGGTCAGAATGGCCATCTACAATCTGAAAGGGAAGACTATCATTTGGTGGCAAGACCTGAAATTGGCCAAGGGCCTAAAGGAGAAACAGTTGGAATGGTCTGACTTTAAAAAGTATTTCAAGAAACAATACCTTTCGAAAATTTATTATGAAAGGAAGACAAAAGAGTTTTACGAGTTACGACTTGGATAGATGGCAATGGAGACCTTATGAATAAATTTCTAGAACTGCTAAGGCTCGTATAGTACATCTGTGAGGATAAAGTAAAATTTCAGTGATTTCTAAGTTGTCTACCACAATCCTACAAGGACAAAATTGAGTTTGACAACCCCAAATCCTTGAGCGAAGTATTCAAGAAAGCACGAATGTGCTATAATTAGTATAAACAACGGGTAGAGTTTCCCAAAGCCTGAAAGGATAAGAAACAAGAGCGAATGAACCAACAGAAGAAGGGGTACCAGCCAACTCCTTATCGGAATACAACAAAATGTTTTCCGAGAAAGGATTTTCACTCCAACCATCCGAATACACAAGGGAGTGGTAAATCGGTGAACCTGGGAATGAAGAAGTTTGGAGACAACCCCCACGAGCCATTAAAGTGTTGGGAATGTGGAGAGCCTCATCTAAGGAGGAACTGTCCACATTTGAGTTCAACAAACAGAACTGTGGTTCATAATCTGCAGGAAGCCTCGACGGTGGGAGATGTGGGCAGAAGCCTACATTGGATAAATGCAGCCATAGATGGTTGACAAGTTGGCCACCATTCCTCGGTGGTAGAAATCGAAGGTAAAATCAATGATACTCGAATTTATGTTTTAATTGACCCTGAAGCTACACTAAGTTATATTACAACTAATGTGGCAGAGTCAAACAAACTTAAGAAACTGAAGCATGCAAAATCATGGCTTGTACAATTAGCGACTAGTACTAAAAGAAAAGTAGTTGACTTTGTTCTGGATTGTGAGTTCAACTTAGATGGTCAAAATATAAAGACCCATCTGAACATCCTACCACTAGGATCTTACGATATGATTATCGGGATGGATTGGTTGGAACAACACAAAGTAGTACTAGATTGCTATACAAAGATACTTAGCTATAAGGATGATTTTGGCACTATTAGAACAACCCAAGGTATACCAAAATCGATATTAGTCAGACAAGTTTCAGCAATGCAACTTAAGAAATGTATGAGGAAGGGATGTCAAGTTTATGCCATCCAAGTAACGATTCTGCTAGGAAAAGATGATAAGCCAAAACTAGAAGACTTTGTTGTCCTACATGACTTCAAAGACATGTTTGTGGATGAGATACCAGAATTACCTCCTAGAAGGGAAATAAACTTCTCCATGGACCTACTACCAAGTTCATCCCCTATCTCAAAGGCACCTTACCGAATGAGTCTACCAGAACTAACAGAATTAAAAATACAGTTACAAGAATTATTGGACAAAGAGTATATCAGACCAAGTGTCTCACCATGGGGGGCACCAATCCTCTTTGTGAAAAAGAAAGATGGTACTCTAAGACTATGTATCGATTATAGACAACTGAACAAAATGACTATTAAGAAAAAATACCCCTTACCAAGGATAAATGATCTGTTCGATCAAGTAGATTGGGCCAAGATCTTTTCAAAGTTGGATTTACAATCCGGTTATCATCAAGTTCAGACAAAAGATGAGGACATAAGCAAAACAAATTTTCGGACAAGGTATGGACACTATGAACTCATAGTCATACCTTTCGGACTCACTAACACACCATCCATGTTTATATGTCTCATGAACAGTATTTTCAGTCAATACTTAGACAAGTTCGCGGTAGTATTTGTCGACGATATTCTAGTCTATTCAAAAACGGAAGAGGAACATGATGAACACTTAAGGATAGTTCTGCAAATGTTGAGGAAACAAAAATTGTATGCCAAATTTGACAAGTGTGACTTCTATCATAAAGAAATATAATATTTAGGACATGTGATTTCAGCAGAAGGCATTGTCGTAGACCCGGAAAAGACAAAAGCCATTATGGAATGGTCGGTGCCCAAGGATGTGGTAGATATATGGTCGTTCATGGGAATCACCGGATATTACCATAGGTTTATAGAAGGGTTTTTCAAGATAGCCCTTCATATTAGGCATAAGAAACCATATATTGGCCTAATATGAAGGGCGAAATAGTAGAATACTTGGCTAGGTGCCAAGATTGTCAGTAGGTTAAGGATGAACACCAGCATCCAGCTGGCCTATTACAACCATTACCAGTACCAGAATGGAAGTGGGAGACCATATTGCTGGATTTTATAATAGGTTTTCCTAAAACTCAGAAACAAAACGATTCTATTATGGTTGTAATCGATAAACTCAGTAAGTCTACACACTTTATTCCTGTGAAGTCTACTTTTAAAGCTATAAACATTGTTGAAATATTCATGAAAGAAATTTTTAGATTGCATGGTATTCCTAAAATGGTGATTTCGGATAGAGACGTAAAATTCACATCCGCCTTTTGGAAGGAATTGTTTGCAGGGATAAATACTAACTTGAATTTCAGTATGAGTTATCACCCACAAACAGATGGATAGACCAAAAGGACAAACTAAATCATGAAGGATATGCTCTGCATGTACGTAAGAACAAAACCGAACAAGTGAGAAGACTATCTACACTTGGTAGAATTTGCATATAACAATGGATACCAAGCTTTGGCTAAATTGAGCCCTTTCGAAATACTGTACGACAGAAAATGTACAACTCCAATTCGTTGGGATAACCCAGAAGACAGACTCATGGTGGGACCAGAGATGCTCTAAGAAATGGAAAACACAGTAAGGAAGTTACAACAGAATTTGAAAGAAGTACAGGATAGATAGAAAAGTTATGCAGATCAGAAAAGAAGACATTGGAATTCCAAGTGGGAGACCATGTTTATTTGAAGGTCAAAGCTCAAAGAAGCTCATTGAAGTTAGGGAATTGTGCCAAGCTGGCACCCAGGTTTTGTGGACCCTTTGAGATACTAGCTCGAATTGGATCCGTAGCATACCAACTTGCACTCCCAACTAATCTGAGAATTCATAATGTATTTAATATTTCTTTGTTGACAAAATATATGCATGACCCTACTCATATGATTAATTGGAACTTGGTGCATTTGGAACCCGAAGGCGAGTTCTAGGTGGAACCCTTGTGCATTCTGGACTGGAGAGAAATAGCACTTCAGAACATAGTCGTCGCTCAGGTAAAGGTGCAATGGAAGCACTTTAGTCCTGAGGAGTCCACTTGGGAGTTGGAGGGAGATTTGCGGAAATCTCATCCAATCCTATTCCAAAAAAGGAACGAACACTGAGGACAGTGTTTTACTGAAGGGGGAAAGGAAGTGACGTCCCCAAAAAAATAAAATATTTTTGAAATTTAAATCTGCTGAAAATTCATTTTGTTTTTAGTAAATTCGAATTTGGAATTTTTTTTCCATTTATGGCAATTCCAAATTTCAAATTTGATGATTGTAATTAATTATTATAACTATTGGGAAGATACCTGATTTGACCCAACTAACTATTTGACTATGACACTTGTATGAAAACAAAATATTTTATATTGATTGCAGGACAAAAAATGGAACAGCCATGTTAAATTTAGCTGACCATGACTCCATGAGTGGGGAACACATTGGAATTAAATCTGGGCTGATTGTTACAAGTGGAAAATCAGTGATTTGGCCATTGGTAGCCCCTGAAAATCAGGGATTTAGAAAGATGCGAAAATTCCCAAGCGAGGGAAAAAAAGACCTAGGCAAACTAGTAAATAGCATATGTGAGGAGGCAGGATGCTGCCAAGTATGCTAGGAAAGGAGACTATTGATTCTTTTTCTTGCTGTTATGAGCACTACTGTGTGCGTGTGAGGCAAGGGGATTCTCCTGGAATTGAAGGACATTGTTGGAGAGGAGATTTCAATTCTCCCTCATGGATTCATGGTCAAGCTAGGGGGTGAATTGGGCAAGTAGATTGGCTATCCTGTTCTACGGTTGGGAGGAACATGGTTGTTTCCTTTGGCTTCCCTCAAATTTGATTCAGATATTCTACTCTACCCTATCCTAGTTAAATGTCATGTGCTGAAATTTGTTTACTTCTATGAATGAATTTATGGTTGAATGCTATGGTGGGAATATCTGTCCATTACTTCCTAGTCGTTAGCTAGAAATGGACTTATTTATTTAGACGTGATGATGAGTAATTATTAAAGTCATTGAATGTATTAACCAGTAAGACGAATTCTGTAGAAGTTACTAATCTCATAATAGAATGGACCACATACTACATCTATCTTCTTAATTAATTTATGTTGAGAAAAAGGAAAATAAAATTATTTTCATAACATGATTGAAGTCACTCATGCCAATGTCTATGGCGAATTATATTTCATGTAGATGATTATAGTATACAGTGAGCCTCCTCTAGTGAATATGAAATTCAAATTCAAAGTAAATACACCCTATATCACTGAGGTATTATTCGATATGCATGTAAACCTGTATAGGTATTTTTATGAACATATATATAGGTATTTTTGGGCAAGTAGATTGGCTACCCTGAGTAAACATATATATATATATATTATAATGGGTGTTCTATATCGGTGGAACAATGACGCTGGAGTAAAATGACTACAATAGAATCCAGAAGAACTAGGTAGATATATAAACATATAAGTAGGAAAATAATTCCGCAAACTCCACAGACCCCATTACAGAAAGATTTGAGTGTATGTAAATTCAGTATGGTTATGATAGTAAATTAGAGATGACTCTGTTAATCAAAGGCACACCTAAAGTATAACCACAAATTTCTGTCGTAGTAACAATGCTATCTATTTCTGGTGAGTAGACTAATAAAAGGCTTGATTAATAGTTGTAGTAGAAAACATAAGGTAAATAGTAATTTTGCATAGCGAAGCCACGGTTTTTTATGTTTACTCAGGGAAAGACAGTGTTGCAGGTATAAAGGAGTAAAGTAAGTGCCTAAAAAGAAACAAACATGAATTCTAGAAGTCTCGATCTATTACAATCTCAACCGGACAAATATATTTTCTTGTATTATTTCCAATCGTTATATATTAAAGACCCCCAAAATCAGGTTGGAATTCCACAGGCATAGGTTCTTCCAAGGAATATTCTATGCAACTGGATCGATGAGTCAAACTTCAAATGGGTGGAATAAGACTCAGGTTCAAACTCCTACCAAAACTAATTTTATATCAGAATATAAGTATACAATGCATAAACGAAATCTAGAAGTCATCGCACAATCCCGATGGAGAAACAAAACCCTTAGGCACACTTGCTACTGTGCTAGTTTTAGATATACTATTGTGCATGGCTGAATCATTTTGGGGAGGGACTGTGTAATCAACAATGAGATCAATTCTGGAAAAATAACTAGAATAACTCAGGAAAAAAATTTGAATCTGTAAGGATAAACCATTTTCGGAAATATAGAGGGAATGTTAAACACATAAAGTGATAGATTAGAACCCGTATCCACAACAAAATAAAATAAATACATAATGATCAGATTACTTAAATGGAACAACTATCTATATATCACAAATCCAACCAAGCACAAGCTTGGCGTGTTTTTCTATGTACCAAAATATTTATACAAATCAGGGCGTACCCTGTATCAACTAACACAGAACTTGGAACTAAAAGTCTTCAAAGTATTAGGGATGGGACATAGCCTTGACCATCGGTGCATGTAAACTCGAAATGACTTATATGGAAGGGCACTATTTTGGAACCCAAATACCTCTTGAAGGAGTGAAGAGGGATTTTCCATGCTTCAGCATGACTGCACCTACACAAAGTAATGTGAAACATTAAAATATATCCAATAGGAATAATATGATTAAATTAAGGAACAAAAACATAATTAGAAAGGGGTCGGTGAAATACTTAATTGTAGTGGAGGGTTTCATAACCTTTTCCATCGCACTAAACCGTGTGCCTCCCAGACCGAAAAGGGAAGAGGAGTTTGTGTCCCCCTGATGGGTACCCTCGCACATCAAAGGGGCCCATCATTAGCAATGAATACCAGTATTTAATCCAAAGAAACATTGCAAGAAATGATATGCATATAACGATCATAAAGTAATGGTAAATATAAAACCCATGTGACATTTCAAACATAAACAGAAATAATTAAAACTCCTTCGACCATTAGAACGTCACTTCTAATCGATATAATAACATTAGCGAACACATTAATTAAACACATAAATTTTCAAGACCAACCCTGTGCCGAAAGGTCTATTATGCACCTAAGTAAGGGAAACTCGGACATGACACTCTGTCATCTAAGAGACTAACCGATGGAGGAAACCAGGCCCAATAACAAAAGTTCAATCAAAAATAGAATATCCCAAATGCATATTTATAACAAACACCGTGATAAGTTCCTCCATAAGAGGAGAATAACTCGGCCTCGACAGGAAGGCTAGTACAGAGAAAGGGGATAAACTGTGAAAATACCTAAACCTTGCTAGAGTACCACCTACCCCTTTTTTACAGTAAACTTGAAGTAAAACAACAATGCTACTGAGGAACTAACCGAGAAACATGAGCATGCAGAGACCTAGTTGATGAGACAGAAAGATCCAAATGCATAAATAAAAGAACAGTCAAGGGAAAACTTACCCCGCACAAAGCTTCCCGTCAAGAAGTTCCTTCCAAGATTTCCACCCATCTGGCATAGGGGCCAAATCAAAAACTCATGACCATGATACTAAAGCCAAACGGAAAATGGTCTGATACGTTTCTTTCTGCTTCACCAAACCAAAACCAGAATGAAAGTGAAAGCGCTAGAATAACCTTTCACATGGAGTAATGGGGATGGGGTATTCGTACTTGGGCCATGTGAATATGGTAAGTTGTCGACATTGCATTGGGGCACGCAAAATGAGTATTAAACTGAATAGACTCATCTTAGAGCACCTTAAATGTTGCAGACAGACCTTTAAGGCAAGATGGTTTCGACCTCTATCAGTTGCTCAAAATATTAATGACAAGGTACACCGGGTAACCTACGTAGGGTTACTTTTTCATCTTACTATACTATTTATGTGTTGAACCTAATCACCATCGCATTAACCATCCAAAGTCAATAGCCTAATATCGTTAAGTACCATAAATTTCCTAGTGGCACGATGGTAGCCTAACCTTACCAAGTTTAGCCTCTATGCACTTTATTTCATGGTGCAAATTAGTGTCCGATTTTATACCCAAACAATATTTGTTTTAAAGTATTCTGAATAATGTTAACCTCTTCTTGTAGACCCTATAATAATATATATATCAGAACAAATGTTATAAGGCCTTACATCTACGACCATGGCATTAATATGATAGTGGTTCTAAGTAGTTACATCTCCATATCATAAAGTGGGTTTTGGAAACGAAAACGGTGGATAATACCAAGTTGCAATGAAACAAGATATCCCTAGCTATGTACCTGTGTTCGTATATAGCTCAATACCGAAATAGGAAGAGGCGACTATATGTTAAAATAAGATAGAGAAGTAAAAGGAAATAAGACTATTGTACATTATGGTTTACGAATCACTGAAAACTTTAAAGAAACAGAATCAACTCAAAGTACCCAATTAAAAAAAAAAAAATTATGTAAATTTTGAGTTACTTTACATTACATGTCCAAGATATTGTATTTTTTTTTATAGAAGTCACACTTGTTGAATTTGGCATACAATTTGTGCTTCCTTAACGTTTGCAGAACTATTCTTAAGTGTTCCTCATGTTCCTCCTCCGTCTTTGAATAGACCAGGATATCGTCGATAAATACTACCACGAACTTGTCCAAGTACTGACTAAAAATACTGTTCATTAGGCACATAAACATGGCTGGGGCATTAGTGAGTCTGAAAGGTATGACTACAAACTTGTAGTGTCCATATCTTGTCTGAAAAGTTGTTTTGTTTATGTCCTCATCTTTTATCCAAACTTGATGATAACCAGATCGTAAATCCAATTTTGAAAAGATCTTGGCCTCTCCTACGTGATCGAATAGATCATTTATCCTTGGTAAGGGGTATTTATTCTTAATAGCCATTTTCTTCAGTTGTCTATAATTGATACATAGTCTTAGAGTACCATCTTTCTTTTTTCACAAAGAGGACTGGTGCCCCCCAAGGTGAGACACCCGGTCTGATATACTCTTTGTCCAACAGTTCTTGTATTTGTATTTTTAATTCTGTCAGTTCTGGTAGACTCATTCGGTAGGGTGATTTTGAGATAGGGGCTGAACCGGGTAGCAGATCTATGGAGAAGTCTATTTCCCTTCTAGGGGGTAATTTTGGTATCTCATCAACAAACATGTCTCTGAAATCACATAGGACAACAAAGTCTTCCAACTTTGGCTTATCCTCTTTTTCTGCTATATTCGTCACTTGGATGGCATAAACATGACATCCCTTTCTCATACATTTCTTTAGTTGCATCGTTGAAATTTGTCTGACTGATACCAGTTTTGGTATACCTTGGGTTGTCCTGGTAGTGCCAGAATCATCTATATAGCTATGTATCTTTGTATAACAATCTAATATTTCTTTGTGTCGTTCCAACCAATCCATCCCAATAATCATATCATAAGATCCTAGGGGTAGGATGTTCATATTGGTCTTTATAGTTTGATCATATAAACTGAACTCAAAATCCGAAATAAAGTCAATTACTTTCCTTTTAGTACCTGTCACTAGTTGCACAAGCCATGATTTTGCGTGCTTCAATCTCTTAAGTTTATTTGACTCTACTACACTCGGAGTAATATAACTTAATGTTGCTTCAGGGTCAATTAAAACATAAATTCGAGTGTCATGGATTTTACCTTCGATTTCTACCACCGAGGACTGGTGGTCAGCTTCTCGGCCATCAATGGTTGCATTTATCTGATGTAAGCTCATGCCCACGTCTCCCACTGTCGAGGCTTATTGCAGATTATGAACGACATTTCTGTTTGCTAAAATCAAATGTGGACAGTTCCTCCTTAGATGAGGCTCTCCACATTCCCAACACTTTAGTGGTTCGTGGGAGTTGTCCCCAAACTTCTTCATTCCCAGGTTTACCGGTTTACCACTGCTCAACGTATTTGGGCGATTGAAGTGAGAATCTTTTCTCACGAAACTTTTTACTGTATTCTGATAAGGATTTGGCTGGTGTCCCTTCTTCCATTGGTTCATTTAATCTTTCTTCTTATCCTTCTAGGCTTTGGGAAACTCCACCCACTTCTTATACTAATCATAGCACATTCATGCTTTCCTTAATACCTCACCCAAAGATTTGGGGTTGTCAAACTTAATCCTGTCCCTGTAGGACTGTGGTAAGCAACTTAAAAATTATTGAATTTTTACCTTATCCTCTTGGATGTATGGTACGAACCTTAATAGTTCCATAAATTTGTTTATCAAGTCCTCCATTGTCATATGTCTGAGTCGTAACTCGTAAAATTATTTCGTCTTCCTTTCATAATAATTTTCAAAAAGGTATTGTTTCTTGAAATACTTCTTAAAGTCAGACCATTCCAACTGTTTCTCTTTTAGGCCCTTGGCCAATTTCAGATCTTGCCACCAAATACTAGCCTTCCCTTTCAGATTGTAGATGGCCATCGTCACCTTCATGTTGCTAGAATAGTTGTAAATTTGGAAGTACTTTTTGATGTCCAACATCCATGACTCTGCTTCTTCTCCTATCTTCGGTTCTCCATCAAAGATAGCGGGTTTAATCTTTTTAAATTCTCCTTCAAGGTGGTCTACTTGTTTTCTTTTTCTGTCCATTTTAGTTCCATCTTTAGCTGGAGGTGTTCCTTCAGACGAACTATCTCCTTTTTCTATTTCTGGCCCTGAGTTCTTAGAGGCTCTCTTGCCGACTTCTTCATCGTTATTATTGTCTTTTGGGATTTTCTTGGTCACTATACCGTACAGTAGGACTTCATTTATCTCTTGTTGTTCTTGTTGTGCCTTCTTCAATTTTTCATTGTCGGCTTTAAAGATCTGTAGTTCAACAATCAGATTCCTCATTATTTCCAACACTTATGTGGGTGATCCTCCGTCACTATTCTGCCTTGCATCTCTAGGAGGTCTTTGCTGTGGATTTTCTTCCATCTTGTTTTCTACATTGTCCTAAGCTGCCATACTTAATCACCAAAACAAAAAAAAAAAGTATGTTTGTAACCAAAAGATTTACTAGTTTTTATATAACACATAATATATACTAAGCACTACAGTGGTCCTGTTCAGGCCTAGTGCTGTAACTTTTTCTCTGATACCATATGTAATGAACCTTAAATTTATCATAAAAAAAAATAAATCTTTGGTGCATTATTTACCAATTATCTTAGTTAAATCAAAATGTATGACGATTACTTACCTTTTGCTTTAAATGGCCTATAGTCATACTAGCTTAACATTTAAGAGAGGTTCCAATGTTCACAAGTAATTTTCCAACTCATACGTTACTATATAGATATTAGTACCACAAACGTACCTACCTATACAATAGGATTCAAGTTTATTGTTCCCTTGTTAAGAGAATCAGGCCATTTGGATTTTGTGCACAAGTTTATATTCCTAGGAGTTAATACCTAGGAGTTAATTCCTGGGAGTTGTGTCAACATTAGAATTCAAATCCTGCATGTAGTACGAATCAGGAGTAGGTTTAAAATTATTAATGATGAAGTATGCGTCATTTTCAATGTGATTTCTCCGATGGTTTCACTTTAGTTATGATGCAGTTAGTTTTCACCATAATGATTTGAACCCCGACCAAAACTGCACAAATCCTCTGCATAACTAGATAATTAAAACCTCATTTTCCTGTTAGGGTAACATAAGGATAACCCGAATGACAATAGTTTAGCATCTCATTAGTTTCATTGGACATTCATGGATTGACTATTATTATCTTCACATCATCAGTATTAAGGGAGATGGATGTACCCGTCAGGAGAAATTAAGGCTCTGTCTTGAAATTAATTAGGGCCCTCTTAATCCTCAGTCCCGATGACTTTCCACCTATTCTTTCCAATCCTATCACGCCAACCTTGCCCTAGCACATGGGTTGTACCTTCCGTGCTGTAAAGAGCGATACTCGACCCTCTTAGTTTTTTGTGGTCTTTCTTCTGCCCTTGTGACTCCTAAGGAGAGGCTCTATATTATGCATTTCTCCATAGGGACAGGCTACTGCCTCTATGGGCAACTTTGGTGAATCGATGGCAACAACCAACTACCTGGTAAGTTTTCCAATGGAACTATCCTGTCTCAAATCGAAACAGAGTTCAATGTTTGATTTGTAGGAAAGAAAACCTTTACTCCTTGTAACCTTTACTGTGATTTTAAAGGCCTCTTTTACTTCGACGGTTATATTTGGAGCCTACGCATTACTTTGATATTGATATTGACTGTAGAAGAGTTTTTTGTTGTACTCGAGAGTCACTGCTCTTTACCTCTGTGATCCCCAAGGTCATTCCTCGCATCTACTGCTTGTGTCCCATGGAATTAATTCCGGTTCATTCCTTTGTGTTTACCCTATGACTAGTAACTATAAGTGGAAGTAACTCAAAATAGTTTAGAAGAGTCTATTTTTTTTACACCGTGTCAAGGTTCCAAGAAGAATAGAGTCAAGTCTATCTCTTAGCATCTCTGTTTCTTTTATGTGACTGGTGCATATTATTTGTAGTAAGTGTTACACATTATTTTCGTCATCCCTATGATCGTTAATGATGTAAACCTATCTATTGCCTTCAGAGGGGTCAGTGGCCTGAGTTCCTAAAGAGAGAAGGGAGAAGAACTTCTCCTGAGAAAAGAAATTGCTTTTTCATATGTAAAAACCTTATAAAAAGGGAAGTTCGCAGGTTGCTATATAGGCAGGGTGCGAGAATGACCCATTCTCGTAGGTTGCACTATAGCCAGGGTGCGAGGTGTTCGCAGGTTGCTCTATAGCTAGGGTGGGAGAATTCCAGCACATGGGAAAAATGAGCGTTTCCGTGAATCTTCTAGAAGGAGAAGCTTCTATGGTGAGGTGGCATCCGAATGGTTTGGATCTTATTCGCTTTCATGATTTAGTGGGATCATCCTAACCTCCTCACCTTATCTTCTTCATCTTATAAAAGGAGAGGAGTTCTCATGGAGAAAGCTAGCTTGAGCTTGGGTTAGC
>CBVK0103566398.1:0-17254 GCA_900067695.1 Picea abies
CTTCAAGACATATAAGAAAAGGCATTCCATGGTTTTCTCCCGCTTTGGGTTTCCACGTAAAACACTGGTGTACTGTGTAGGTGTATGATTGTTCCTTGTTCATTGATTATTTACTCTACAATTATTGGATGATAATGATACATTGATATAACACTTAGAGTATATGGTTAAAAAGGATTAAATTTATCTATTATTGATTCACCCCCCCTCTTAGTAATCCAACAATATTTACCTGTCAGAATGACAACAATCAACTCTAGCTCCTAATGGTGAACAAGAGTTAGACACTATATCTGACTACATTATTCACATGGCGACTCCATGAAGGAAGAATCCATAGGTGAATCCAATGATTTAGGATGTTGAAGGCTATGGATGCTATCTTAACTCTAAGATTTTCTCTATTCAACTTCTCAGTTGTTCCTGACTATCCAAATCCAATACCTCCTGTAGATGAATGGCAAGTTCATATTCCAAAATTCAAAGAAGGTATGGATGAAAGTCCTGCTTATTTTTTATTATAATTTCATGAACATATGCATCAGATGAACATTCATCATGAGGATGTGTTGATGAAGTTGTTCATGTACTCGTTGGAAGGAGATGCACATGCATGGTATCGATCTCTTCCCTCCTTGTGTATTTCTTCTTTAAAAAAGTTTTATGTATCTTTTCATGAGAACTATGAAAAGTTTTATCTAGCTTAAATTTTGTTTGAGCACTACTATGAGGAGTTGAATTCACATTTTCAGCATACAATAACTTCTTCTAGTAGAAAGGATGAAAGAGGATTCATTGATGAAGAGGTAAAAGAGGATTTTTAGGATTTTTTTGATGGCAGTGTTGTTAATAGCAGGGTTGTAAGTTCATTGGATGTTTGTAATGAAGTTGATGATAGAAATACCCCAGAAATGTTTGTCATTAACCCAAATGTTTTTAGTAGTTTGGGATATGATGTAATAGTTGTTCCAAATCTGATTGAAGATCACACTTTTGATGATAGCATTAAAGAATAGAAATCTTCATCTCTAGCATTAGAAACCTATAAAAGTGATCCAATTTATGATGAATACAATGATGATAGTGAAGTTTCAGATCAACATATCATAGTGCTCCATTTCTAGCAGAGTATTGAATCCATTGTCCATGAAGAGTTATAACTAGTCTATGACAATTTTGATTCAAAAGATGAGCATATTTTTACCACAAAATCTTTGGAAATTGTTAGCAATGAACCTATGTATGACAACTGTGGATCATATTTTTGGGAAGGCAGTGACAAAGATAAGAAAGAGTCACTAGAGCAGTTTATCTTGTATTTATCATCAATGGTTTAGCTACCATCTCCATAAATCAACAAGTTTACATTCGTCATTCTTGAACTTGGATCTGCAGAAGATATTAGACAAAACATGATCAACAGTGACAACAATTTGCAGCCCATTTATTTCGAAAAGAAAGAAGAAGTATTCTCTTATTATTTTTATGACCCTATGGCAAGTTACATGGATTTGAATTGGAGTCACTATTCTTGTATTTTTTACTTCATAAAGGCATATTTCCATAGCTATAAGTATGGGATGTTAGTTCATTATTTTTTCTATTCTTCAGTTTCTTGAACTATATGTGTGCTCAAATATGGAAGAAGGTTCTGATTTATTATCTAGTTACTTGAATGGCTTCTATGGAAGTTTGTTTATACTTAAGTAAAATTGTATCAGCTGGTTAGATTAGGAGATTTATATAAATAATCTCACTCCATGAGATTTTGATTTCCAGTTTGGATTGAGTTTGCAGTTTGTTTTCAGCTTGTTATTTTTTCAGTCTTCAATAATGAGCAAGTGCTCTCAACAAAACATGAAAAGGTCATAGTTTGCAGGGATCGATTGGATGAATGGTCTGTGTGCTCTTAGATCCTCATAGGGAGGACTCCATCCCCAGTTGGAGCCAATGTTAGCACTCCAATTTTCATCGTTTAAATTTTGACATTTAGCCAATAGCATGGGTGTTGCCAAAAGTGTTTCATTCTCATGGCACCCATTTTTGGAATGCATGCCATGACGAAACTGCTCAATAAGATTGATATATAGAATTTTTAACACTTACAATTTTTTGTGTGTTTTTCAAAGTTTAATGTTGGTTTGGTATATTAGCTCTCAGGATTTTATGTTGTTTTCAAATGCTTTTATAAAATAAATTGGGATTTATTATCCAAACCCCAAGTCAAAACCAAATCTCCAAGTATGTCGGGACTTATGTCACCAAGGTCCAAATATCAAGGGTCAAAGCTACATTGTATTCCAAATGACGAGCAGAAGCACTCAAATCGAAAGAAGAATACCTACAGGTTTGCTCGCAAGGAGCCAAAGTATTGCACTACACGTCGATAAAGGTGGGAGACGAGAGATCATATGAAGTGAAATTTTATTTATTTCTTTATGCATGTGGGACATCACCCACTACACAAATAGACAAAAAATACACAAGTATTCAAGCCCGAGTCCAAATGTTAAACAAAGATTGTAGGTGTCGAGAGGGTGTCTATCATCGACAACAGAGGCCAACAGGTCAGGGTTTACTATTTTCCATTTTTTTCTAAGACAATTGGAAGGGAAGCTAGTATTGACAATAGATCGTGTATCCTCAATGGGGGAGTTTCTATGAGAGCTACAATATAAATACAAAAACCATCGAGGCAATGAAAAAGATAATATTTGGCCTACAAGGGAAGCCTCTTGCCAATTCTACGAAAGGGGTGATTTTTATAGATGGACAGTCAAATGTCATAGCCTATGCTAAACATTTTGTAAGTGATGTTGACATAACCAAGGTTATCAATGAGAATAATACTGCAATCAATTAATTTCCCAAGGTTTTCTTGTAATTGTGTATATGTTGGACACGCTCATTTTCACAATGAGGATCGAGAGAAATGGAAATAGTAAGCACAAAGTTGAAATTTAGAGGGATCAATAACTTCACACGATCTAGACACTAATAGTTCATTCTATCTATTAGGATCTCCTTTTTGAAAGAGAAATATCAAGCACTACTCAAAATATAGTAAACAATAGATCACATTTCTCCTATAGGAAACATCCATAAATATAGTCTAACGACCAAGTATATAATGGACCATGGAGTTGACAGGAAATAATTCAATTCCTATGGAAGTCGTTGAGGAAATGATAAAATCGTGACTAGAGGAACATTTGCAAATATCCGCTTGGTGAATAAGCTCTTGAATGGTGAATTTGGGCCCAAAACCATACATATCCCCACTAGAGAAAAGTTATTTGTGTATGATTCAACTATGAGGTACAAAAGTGTAGGGAATGATACAATTGTTCTTGTTGGAGCAAAATATGGTAGTGGAAGTTCTCGAGATTGAGCTAGAAAGGGTCAAATATTGTAGGGGGTGAAAGATGTTATTTCGAAATTTTTTGAGGGCATTCATTGTAACAATTTGGTTGGCATGTTCATTATTTCATTGTGTTTCAAATCTGGTGAGGACATTGAGTCACTTGGCCTAATAGGGAAGAATATATACTCAATATATATTCCTAATGATATCGCGCAACTGAAGCTAGGCCAAGACTTTACCATTACAACTGACACTAGAAAATCGTTCACTTGTGTTGCAAGGTTCGATGCACAGGTTGAATTGGAATAATTCAACCATGGAGGCATTCTTCCTTATGTTATGAGGTAGTTGGTTGAAAATCAAAAGCAATCCCACATTTCCAGCTATATCATTAGCAATCAAAGGACTATTCCCATATTTTGAGGCATCAAGAGATTTTGTCGAATTGGAAACAGAGCACATGGCAGATAGTCAATAGTCAAAGGGATATTTCCATATTTCTAGGAATTCATGGATAGTTAATTAATAGGTGACAAAGAATATAATTTTTAGATCCAAATATTTATGCAGAAGATCAAAACGAAGTCCATATATGAAAGCAAATATCCTAGTTTTTAAAACTAACAATCAACAGTTCCAGATTCATGGAAGGGGACTCAAGATTGTTTTTATCTTTAATTTGCAACAGTTACTTAATACAAGGGATTTATATTTTATCTTCTTAAAAAATGTAGAGGTAGGGGGAGAGATGATCGAGAGGGGGACTTTGGGGAAGAGACCTGAGCATGCTTTATTTGTAAAACTGAGGGAAGTTCTTCTTGATATATTTCAACATAAAAAATATATGAAAATATGGTTTATTAGCTTGTGTCTTCCAATGTATTTCTTCTTATTTGGAAATGAATTGATTCTCTACATATTTCATGTACATTAATATTTTAGTGTGCTTACTCTGTGTAACTAAAGTTCATTCAGATATCTAGTATTCATCCTTATAAATAATTTATGTTTATGAATATTCTTCTTTTGGATTATGCAGGTCTATGCTGATAGTGAAGCATGTGTTTTCCATATTCGTTCTCTTTATTATTCTACCTACCTATGCCTTGAATATTTATGTCTAATAACTGATTTGATTCCCTTTGATCAATGAAATATATCAGGAGACTCCATGCCCAATGGCCTTGATCACTAATCTTGTATTTATTTTAGTATTCCACTTAGTGTCTTTCTTGACTCTGTCCTTCCCATCCATGAAACTCAAAAAACAAAAAAAAATATTGCAATAACTAAGATGTGTTAGGAATGCCCTCCCAACAATAAGAGAGAACATTCTAGTGCTAACAAAATGCTCACTGGATTCTTCGAGATGCTTATAGCATTGACATTATCACAGAATATCGAAATAGGATTTTCATATTCTACTTGTGTGTCTTTCAGGGTTTTATTCATCCATAGGACATGATTACAACATGCTAATGCTGAAAAATATTGTGCTTATGTTGTGGACAAGGATACTGAAGATTGCTTCTTTCTCAACCAGGACACCAAAAAATCACCCAAGTAGAAGGATGCTCCACTCATACTTCTTCTATCATCAATGCTTCTTTCCTAATCTGCATATGTGTAGGCGACCATAGTCATATCATTCCCTTTCAGATACCATAGTCCCAACTTTGTTGTTCCTTTGAGATATCTAAATATCCTCATTACTTCCATAACTTGGGTTTCCTTCGGTGTTGCTTGAAATATTTCAACCTATCCAACTACTTGCATCACATATGGTCTTGAGGCTATCACATAGAGTAGTCTACCAATCATCGATATATAAAGTCTTTGATCCACTTCTTTAGATTCGTCATCCTTTCTCAACTTGCAACCAGTCACCATAGGAGTGCTTATGGGTTTGCAGTCTTCCATTTTGAACTTCTTCAACATTTTCCTTGATGTATTTGGTTTGGGAAATGAATATTCCTTCATCTAGCTAAGATATATGGAGTCCCAATAAGAAAATAAAATCCCCAAGTAGGGAAATTTCAAACTCACTCTGCATATCTATGGAAAAAATTTTACTAAACCTGTCATCATCGCTTCCAAAGATAATGTCATTCATGTATACTTCAATGATAGTAAAGTTGTCGTGTACCACTTTTATATAGTGATTACAATCAATGCTTATCCTTTTGAATCCTTGTTGTTGTAAGTATATGTCCAATATTGTGTACCAAGCTCTAGGTGCGTGCTTGAGTCCATAGAGGGATGCCTTCAATCAACAAACATATTCTTCCTTTTCTAACAGTTGAAACCATTCTGGTTGTTCTATGTAAACTTATTCTTCTAATTATCCATTCAGGAAGGCTTAGTTTATGTCCATCTGATATACTTTGATACTTTTGGAGCATGCATAAGCCAAAAACATTATGATTGCTTCCATTCTAGCTATTAGGGAAAAGGTTTCTTCAAAATCTATACCTTCAACTTGTGAATATCCTTTGCATACTAATCTTTCCTTGTTTTTGGTTACTTGTCCATCTTCTTTTAGCTTGTTTCTGAATACCCACTTTGTGCCTATGACGTTTTTGTCCTTAGGTCTTGGAACTAGGTCCCATGTCTCATTCTTCTCTATTTGATTAAGTTCTTCTTCCATGACCTTGATCCAATGTTCATCATTGCTAGCTTCTTGGTTCAACTGTGGATAATAATGATATATGTCTTTGTTCTCGTTTACATGCTTGTTTTCTTCTTCTGGTCTCTATTCCTACATTTTTATCCCCAATAATTTGTTTCGGTGGATGATTCTCTTGATACCAACGTTTATGTGTCTTAGAAGGTGTCTCGAGATCTTGTTGATTGTATTTCGTTTCTTCATTCTCTACTTCTAGTTTCTTCTCATATGGTTATTCTTCTTCTTCTTCTTCTTCTTATTTTTTCTTTATTTCTTCTTCTGCTTCCTTCTCTTTTGAATTTCTACTTGCTTTCCTGGTCTTCAACACATTTGTTTTATCAACTTTTACATTGATGTTTTCCACTATTTTGTTGAGTATTAGGTTATAGAATTTGTATGCTTGTTTTTTCTTGAGTATCTAATGAGTATGCCTTCATCAACCCATGAGTCAAATTTTCCAACCTTATTATATTCTCCTTTTATGTAACATTTGCTTCCAAAAACTCTAAAGTGTTTGACATTTGTCAGTCTTCCCTTCCATAGTTCATATGGAGTTTTATCATTGTTACTTCTAAGAATTCCTATGTTCAATATATGAATGGTTGTATATACTTCTTGTACCCAAAAGATATCACCCAACTTGGAATATTTCAACATGGTTATAGCCATTTATTGTACAGTTTTGTTCTTCCTTTCATTGACTCCATTTTTCTTAGGAGTCCTACTTGTTGAGAATTGTATTTTTATTCCATTTTCTTCACAGAAATCCATGAATTATTTTGACTTGAACTCACCTCCATTATTTGATCTCAAGAACTTGATTTTCAAATCAATCTTATTTTCAACCATCTCTTTGAATATCCTAAAACATTCAAACGTTTCTGAATTTTTCTCGAGGAATCAGACCTTGGTAATTCTTGTGTATCATCAGTAGCATGAAGTATTCTTCACCATTCAACCCTTTTTTCCTCATTGTTTCGTATATATTGTTGTGTACAATATCCAATGGTTTTTTTGTAGATTATTCCTTTGTCCTGAACTAATATCTCGTTTGTTTTCCATGCTATCAATTCTAGCCCAAAGTATTTGTTGGATTTGAAATTTTAGGCGTTTCTCTTACCACTTCCTCTCTGGTAATTTTGACAAGATTGTCAAAGTGCATATGATCCATTCTTCTGTTCCAAATCCAACTTTCATCTTTCTTTCCCAAACAACTTATTTCATTTCCAATCTAATTCAATATGTACATGTTATTTGGATTCTTTATTGTTGTCGCCAAAATTTTGCCTAATCTTTCTTTCCTTATTTCACATTTATTTGAGTTGAATAAAAGTGTGTGTCCCTAGTCACACATTTGACTCACACTTAGCATATTATGTTTCATATTTTCGACAAGTATGACATTTTATTCCATGGCATTTTTTCTTCCAAGATTGACTGTTCCTTTTCCTATAATTCTGGCTAAGTTATCATTTCCAAATGAAATTTATCCATCGTTTTCTTTCTTCAGTGTTACAAATTTTTGTTTGTCTCATGTCATGTGCTTTGAAAAGCCATTGTCAATGTACCATTCACTTTTTGTTCTTTGGGCTTGTAGAGAAATCACACATTCTTCAATGTTCAATTTATCCTACTTCATTTTCCAGATCCTTGACGGTTCTTTCACATGATTATTGAAATATTGCTTTGGTTCCCTTGGAGGAACAATCAACATGCAATCTTTGGCTATGTGTCCAAAATTATTTAATGATGCAAAATAGTTATATTTTATGTTATAAGCTTCATGAGCATTTCTGAGATAGTTATTCTTAGAGTAGCCTCCACAATCGCTTTTGTTCATAGCATAATATCTACAATTTATAGCCTCGTGCCCAAAATTGTTGTAGGAATAACATAATACAAGCAAGATAGTTTGCTACCTAAGTGTGGTAGATATCCTAGGTGGTATAGCTCTTCTATAATATTCTCCTTGAGTCCTATCCATTGTTGGTTGTTGATTCCATGTCCCTCTGATTGAATTATCTTCTTCTTGGATGATCTCCATTTCTTAAATGTTCTCCCTTGAAGGCTTGCATTCTTCCTTCTTGATGGGACCTCTGATGACTTCTACATAACTCTTTTGTTTGGCTTCTTTTCCTGTTTTCATGGATCTTGAACCCTTCTCACTATGAGTTTGAATGTATCCTAGTCCATACTTGTCATGGCATGGCCTTTGACTACTGATGATTTCATCTAATATTTTGGTGCTATTTCCAAAGTTTTGTTGGATGTCCTTCTTCTGAAATTCCTTCCTTAGTGATGTTATTTGTTCTTCCACACTCTCCTTATTTTATCCTTTCCTTCCAACTTGTTTTTGAGTGTTTCTTCAATCATTATGGCTTCATCCAACTCTGCTTTTAGGCTGATCATAATATGATAAAATTCTTCAAAGTTGTTTTTATGGTTTTTAGAACCCTCCTTTATCTTGATCAATTCTTCCTTGAGTGACTTGTTTTTATTCAATTCTCTTGTTAGATCATTTAAGTCATTGATTAGTTCTGCCTCAAGATCCACTTCACCTTTTTATTCATAATATTATTTGTCATTTTCAAGGGTTTATTATTGAGTTTCCATTTCCATACATAGAACTCTATCTGAGTCACTGTCACTATCATTATCCTCATAATATGAGGAACTATCTTCTCTTGAGTAGAGATTTTTCTTGATGAATTTTATTTTATTTCTTTTCTTGTCTCCTTTCTCGTATTTATTTTATTTCTTGGGAACTTCTTATTCATCACTATCTAAACTCCTAGCATAAGGAAGTTTGGAATCAAAATGACCAATTTTACCATAATTAAAGAACTTTTAGGGAAGCTTACCTTTGTACTTTCCAGTTCCTTTCTTCAACCTCCTTAAGAAGTGGTTATTTCTTCATCTTCATATGAATCATCACTGCAGTTGAAGCTTGAATTTGAATTTTTATTATTCTTTCTTGTCTTCTTGGATGCTTTGAAAGATACTTCCCTCCTAGATGGATTATCCTAATATGTTCTCATTTCATAAGTTGTAATTATCCCATGGAGCTCATCCATGATCAATGTAGCAAGATATTCTCTTTCTTCTAGGAATGAAATATTAGGATAAAATCTCATTGGAAGATATCTTAGTATCTTTTGAACAATTACCAAAACTTTAATTTCTTCTCCCAATACTTTAATAGAATTCACTATTTCATCAAATCGCAGAAAGAAACTGCAATATCTTCATCTTCCTTCATTTTCAAATGCTCAAATTGACCTCTATAAGTTTGAAGCTTGGAACCCTTGACTTTGGCATATCCTTTGTAAGAACTTTGAAGGTGTTAGCAGTGGAAGTCACCTCTAGATTGCGGAAGAGGTAATCCCGATACGCATCATATTTTTATGTCACGGGTTGGTTATAAAAGGGTCAAATGGGTGCCACCTCAAGAAAATATTGTCTTAACTCATAAAAATGGACTGATATGGACAAGCAGGTGATGCCTTGGTTCAAATTCAGTCAGTAGGTTGTAGTGAAGGTGAGTAGAAGGAAGACTTTGCTGAGAAAAATGTAGAGGTCTACCGCGGACATTAGGTCTTCAAGCAGCCAAAACAAGAAAAACTTAAACACAAGAACTTCTTGAATTTAAATCTCAAAGAAACTGAAAGGAATTACAACAACACTATAATTAAACTTTCATCATAATGTTGTCACAATAATTCAAAGTGAATCAATCAATCATGAACTCTTTTAGTATCAGAGGCAAACAAGATAGAGCAAGAAAGATGATTGTTATTAAACAAGAAGTATCAAATAAAGATACATAACCAGAAGCCAAAGGCTTTACTAAAACTTTACAATACGGGAGCTTTGCTCTACCATCAACCATTACAAAATATAAAAACTGAGTATATATAATCAAAGCAACTTTCTCCCTACAGAAGTGTGCTCTGATCACTGTATTCAAGGCTTGGCGTCTTAGTCTTCTTTTGTCAGGTTGTACTTGCGTCCCTCTGTCAGACGAGAGCTCAGATAACCATGGGTGTGCAGGGAAATATGCTTGCAGGGGTACCATGGGCTGACGATTCAGTCTCCAAGATCGGGTCTTCCACACCTTCCATTTATGGGGTGAGTCGAGGTTTCAACCACCAACCTACCTTCCATTAACTGCTTTTCCTTGGAGATTGAACGAGACTTAATGCTTGGGGGCACGGCCACTTGCTTCTATTAGATAGGATGCCATATAAACATGTAATTGTGAGGCCGCTCAGAGGTGGTTTGGGTTCAGAATGCTTTTGGGACCGCAATCCATCACATTTTGCCACGTAGTATTTTTTCCATATAATGGTTTCCATTGTGGGACCACTCAAGAAAAATATCGCCCGAGCATGTTGTGTCCCCACAATAGACTATGGCCATTGATCTGGTCATGATTTGAGATCTAGGTGTACTGGCTAGATTTGGCGCCACCACCAAGCTTACTCGCCCACCAACTTTAGGATCTGCCAAAATTGTTCTTTGGGGTGGGGCACTACTTTTGGCATTGAACAATAACACCTCCTGGAGGATGATCTAAAGTGGAGGCCAGATGTCACCATTCTGATGTGTCGCAGATGGAGAGGTAGCATGTGTCACTTGAAAACAGGTTGGAAGCGTGTCTGAGAATACTTGAAAAGAGGGCCACGTGTCAAAACCATAAGGGTGTCACCTATCTGTGCTAATAGCCGACATGCATTTGGATCTCAAGGGCTAGGGGGATAGCTTTTGTTTACTTGCTGTGATTTTACTCGGAGCTATGGATCTAGCGACATGTGGCTTTTTGAATTGGATGACAGAGATCCACTCCAGGTCTCCAGGCTCTGGGAGAATCAAAACTCAAACCTGGGCTTCCAAGGGATTTTACCAGGAGCCATGGATCTGATGACACGTGTCTTCTTGAATGGACGACCGAGATCCACTCTGAGTCTCCAGGCTCTGAGAGAATCAAAACTCAAACTTGACTTTTCCTAGGGATTTTACCCAAAGTCATAGATCTTATGCCACCTGTCCCCCTCGAGATACACGACTCATGCTCGCTATGGGCCTCCAGTCTTTGGACCTTCTACTTTGATGCTATACTTCGTGTGACTTTGAACTTATGAATACTCATGAATCACTGATTCAAACTTCTCATGGAATCTGCCCCGCTGAAAGATTAAAATTGCATGTTGCTTTTAAGCCCGAAATGGGTTGCTTTGTATGTCACCCTTTGTGTCCATGGAGCTTTGCTCTACCATCAACCATTACAAAATATAAAACTGAGTATATACACTCAAAGCAACTTGCTCCCTGCAAAAGCACTCTTTGGTCACTCCATTCAAGGCTTGGCATCTACATATTCTTCTGTCAAGGTGCACTTTCATTCTTCTGTCAGATGCAAGATTAGATCGGTATGGACTTCACGTGAAAATCCATGACAGGGAACTTTTGGCTGACGGTCTGCCTTCCACGACCAGATTTTCATGCTTTCCATTTATGTGGTGAAACGAGGTTTCAACCACCTTCCCCATTTTCATTAACTGCTTTCATAAGGATCAAGGCAAGACCTGGCACCCATGAATGTTCCAGGCAAGCTCGTGACTCCGTGAAACGAGGTTTCAACCACCTTCCCCATTTTCATTAACTGCTTTCATAAGGATCAAGGCAAGACCTGGCACCCATGAATGTTCCAGGCAAGCTCGTGACTCCTTTGAGTCAATTCTGGCACCTCGAGGCCATGCAGATATTTCTCGGTGACCGACTAGGGAGATTTACTCCTTGGCACATCTATTCTCCTTGCCTCGCATGAGCACGGGCCTTGACCTCATGCTTACCCTTTTGAAAACTTGGGATTTCACATTTCGGGGATTTTCACTCCTCTTGATTTCAAATATCCCGATGTTTGTTCTCGCGAAATGGCCCACTTGGATCAATGGTCGGATTTTTCTTGAATCTGACAGCCATGATCATTTCCTTGAACAAACTCATTCGCTGATCACTCGATCAGGAGCCTATCCTTTATTTATCCCTAACTCCATATGACCCTAGGCAGTGACCGTGAGCCTGATTCCCAGGTGCATCGCGATTTCTCATTTCGCGAACTCATGTTTCTCTCTATGCTCAAAACTGCAAGTCGTGAAATTGTGATTGCTCGGGTCAGGTGACACGTGTCTCTTTGCATCAGATGGCCCATATTGTATCAACATTTTGAGACTTCGGGCCATTGACAATTCTCACCCCAATTGTCCCGAAATCCTTTCTCCACGGCTCGAATCCTATGCCACGTGCCCCTCTAGAATGGATGGCCCCAATTATTTCGTGACTTCACATTTCACGAGTCTTTATGACTCATCCCTTTGATTACTCCATCTCGTGAGTCAATGAAACACTGATCTTGTGCCCCGCGTCCTTACTAATACCAACGACTAGGGTGGCGTCATGATTCTGCAACTCTGCCTAACGCTATTCTTTGTGCAACTATATGGTCTTTATCACCTGATGGTCATCGATCTGCTATGCTTGAGGGATATATGTTGTTGAAAACTGATCTTCCTCACTCATTTATTTGCATCCACATCAAACTGCTTCAAGTATGGCACTTGGTGCTCATGAATGTGACCTACGAGAAAACACATGGATAACTGACTGAGGGCTTGAGAAAACAAAGGCTCAATGATATAGGTAAAGAGAAAAGAGATCGTCTTTAGGGAAAACAGAAAGGCTTAGAGCCAATACATATCAAGCAAGCTACTAAGGAAAAATAGGTCTATCAAATGGATGAAGGATAACAGAAGGAAAACTACAAGCTGAGAGGAAAAAACTATGATCGAGTCTGCAAAAAGAGGAGAGATAAACAAAATTATAGACCTGGGTAGAAACCACAACTCACAATACCTTGACAAGTTTATGTGCTAACATTGGCTCCACAGGGGATGGCATGCTCCCTGCAAGTTGCCAAGAACACGCATCTCCAGTGTCTTTGATTTTGGTTATGGAGTCTCCTATCAAAAACAAAATAAACGTAAAACATAGAGGTATTTACAATGGTGGGGCATCGATTGTAGCTTTAAATAAAAAACATTTCAAGGAAGTGCCCATTTATAGGGCCACCAAAGACTTCGTCTCCCTCCAAATTCTGCAATCTATAAGTGTTATTTAGGAACCTCTCAAAGATTTTGAAGGGGTCGATCCAAAGGGATTCGAATTTTCCATGCTTCCCCTTGTCTTGTTTGGGTGCATCCCATTTGAGTACTAGATCTCTCGGCTGGAAATCCTCTTTATTTATTTTCTTATCAAAGGCCTGCTTGATTTGATGTTGACGGTCATGTGCTTTGCCCATTACCTACTTTCTAGTTTGATGTACTTCTACCAGTTGATGAATTCTCCTGATCATTTCATCGATCTCTCCTTGGAAGTCCTGAAAGAATTTCTCCATAGGCAGGGCAAGATAAGGAGGAAAGATTGCTTCAGTTCCATATACAAGTTGGAAAGGAGAGATACCCAGGGACCTCTTTGTTTTCACTCTATCATCCCATAGAGAAAATTTGAGCTTTGAGTCCCAAGCTTTCGTGTTGTCCTCTAACAGTATTTTGATGATCTTTATCAGGCTTTTGTTAGAGGATTCTGCCAGTACATTTCCTTAGGGATAGTGGGGGGTAGAGTGAATCAATGCAATTCTGAACTGCTCGAAAAACTTGATCAACGGTTCGTCTTTAAAGAATGCATCATTATCGATGACAATTCTATTCAGATAACCAAACCTTGCCATAATATCTTCAAGAAAACCAATGATTACTTTCTGAGAAGCACTCCTTGTGGGGATAGCTTCTATCCACTTGGTGAAATAATATGTTGCAATTAAAATCCATTTGTGCTGACCACTTGAAGCAGGATGAATTTCCCCAATAAATTCTAGGCCCCACTACTGAAAGGGTCCTGAAGCTAGTACCGGCTTCAATGGAAGAGACTTGAGCTGTTGCTTCCCAGAGAATTTATGGCATTTGATACATGCCCTAATTTTTGCACAGACATTAGTGAATAGAGTAGGCTAGTAGTACCCAACCCTCGGAATTTTGTAGGCAATGGTTTTCCAGAAGTGATGTCCCCCACAGAGGCTGTCATGGAAATAAAATATAACTTTTTGGGCCTCTTGTGGGTCCAAACATCTCAGAATCACTCCTAGAGGGTCTTTCCAATATAGAACTTGCTCGATAAGACAATATCTGATTGCTTTGAGCTTTAACTCTCATTCCTTGATCCTTCCCATACCATCAGGGGGCCTTAACTCCTACAGAAAAAATATAATATATTTGTACCAAGTGCCTTTTGCCAACGGAGGGCTATCCCGAGGACCTTTGTCAGATGCTTCAACCTGCTGGTTTTCTAGGAAAGTGTTGATGAAGTTAACCCCCAAAGATTTACAATTAGATTCATCCAACAACTTGGATAAACCTTGGCCTTTAACTAGTTTGGTGGGTTTTATTTCTAGGTCGAATTCGAGGATTTTGTCAACCCACTTGCTCCTTCTCTCGTCTATGTCAGCCTGAATGAGAATGTACTTCACAGAAGCTCAAGGAACATATGCGACGATCTGTGAATTCAAAACATAGACTCTGAAATATTTGAGAAATTTCACAAAGGCATAGGCCTTCTTCTCCATGATTTCATATCTGATATATGCATCCCTCAATGCTTTGATGAAAAAGGAAATAGGATGCTCCAGCCCTTCAACATTATTCTGCAATAAAACATCTTCCACTGTATCAAAAGAAGCAAAGGAAAAAATAAGAAAATCCTTGGAATAATCAGGAATGATTACCACAGATGCCTCAGTCAGTGCCTTCTTGATTTGGTTGAAGGATTCTCTGGACTTAGAAGTCCATTTTACTTGATTCCCCTTCTTGATCATGGTTTTGATATGCTTCACCAATTTAGAAAAATTTGAAACAAACCTTCTTAAGAAATTGATTTTTCCTAGGAAGGACCAAATTTCTTTCTTGGATATGGGAAGTGATAAGGCTTGAATAACTTCTACCCTACTTGAATCAATCCTGACCCCCTCATTTGATACAATGTGTCCCAACAATTTTCCTTCCTACATGGAAAATAAAGACTTCTTGGGATTTAGGGAGAGACCAAACCTTCTCATTGGTTGAAGGATTCTCTGGACTTAGAAGTCCATTTTACTTGATTCCCCTTCTTGATCATGGTTTTGATATGCTTCACCAATTCAGAAAAATTTGAAACAAACCTTCTTAAGAAATTGATTTTTCCTAGGAAGGACCGAATTTCTTTCTTGGATATGGGAAGTGATAAGGCTTGAATAACTTCTACCCTACTTGAATCAATCCTGACCCCCTCATTTGATACAATGTGTCCCAACAATTTTCCTTCCTACATGGAAAATAAAGACTTCTTGGGATTTAGGGAGAGACCAAACCTTCTACATTTTGAGAAGACTTTCCTCAGATGTTAACAATGTTCTTTATCATATCCAGAGAAGACTGTTATGTCATCCAAATAGATAAACACAAATTTATCTCCTTCTCCAATGATTGCGATGTCCATGGCTTGCTTGAAGGTAGCTCCTGCATTCATCAATCCAAAGGGCATTTTGGCATACATGAATGTGCCCCAAGGAGTGGTGAAGGTTGTATTTTCTCTGTCTTTAGGTAGGAAAGAGATCTGGTTGTAGCCAGAAAATCCATCAATCATGGAGATCCTAGATGCGCCTATTACCCTCTACAATATGTGTTCCATATTTGGAAAAGGGTAATTTTCCTTCTTAGAGCTTCTGTTCATATTTATGAAATCAACACATAGTCTGATTTCTTCATTTTTCTTTCTCATCGGGACCAGGTTGGATACCCATTCAGAATATCTCAAAGGGACAATGATTTGGGCATCCAACAACTTCTTTACCTCCCTTTCTATAATAGGAAACATCATAGGATTTATTTGTCTTAATTTCTGCCTAAATGGCTTGGCCTCCTCTCTCAATGGGATCTTATGCTCAATGACGGTTGTGTCGTATGTTTTGAGGTCTTCATAGGTCCAAGTAAACACATCAGCGAATTCCTTTAATAACTCAACATACTCGTCCCTCTGCTCTCTTGACAGGCTGCTTGACAGCTTATCGAATTTCGGATCCTCCTCTGTTCCAATATTGCACTCAGCTACCTCAACATCCTCAGTTGGGCTTTTAAACTTTACCGGCACATTGTTCCCATCAAACAATCTTTCTAAAGGAACTAGTCCCTTTGGAATGTGGTTTCTAGGCAACTGAACGATATGGTGATTAGTGATTTTATCCAAAAATACTTCATGGAGAGGGTCACCTTCATAATCATGCTCCTGATCAATGTGTAATGTAGATAACTCATCAACCGACTCAAGAAATCTTATTATTTCAAGATCATCCTCGAACACCTTCCAATGCTTGATATTATCAAGTATGGAGGGCCTATATCTAATATCAACATCATACCTGAGCTTAGGTGGCAATGGGACCCTGAACTGGCTCGCTGAGATGGCCAAAGAATCAACCATAGTATTTTCCTCTCTTGGAATAAATGAAATGTTGAAGGCTGAGAAGAAGTTGTCGACCATATCCCACACCTCATTTCTGTAATTTCTAAGTCGAGGGTGTTTGGCATGATAAATATTTCTGATCTGCTAGACAATCAATTTGGCATCTCCAAATACTTCTATCTCTTCAATTCCCATGTCTTTTTAAGCCCTCAAACCCAAAACAAGAGCCTCATACTCTGCCACATTATTGGTATCTTCAAATTCTACTTTATAAGACAAGGGTATGGCTTCTTGACAAGGTGACACAAAACCTACTCTGGAACCAACACCTTCCCTAGAAGAGGCTCCGTCAAAGAACATCTTCCACATAGAAGTAGTTGGAGGAGGTATTTCACTAAAACAAATGTGTTGCTTTCTGATTTCAAGAGGAGCTTCAAGAGTATCAGTGAGATGTAACAAACTAGATCCCAAATCAGTGTCGAGTGCAAAGATAGGATGATTAGCGGGGTTTGTTTTATCACTAATAATGTAGTCCAACTGAGCCTCTCTATATAGTCTCCTATGCTCCCCTCTGAACACTGGAATGGTAGCATATGTGAGGCCCATATGCAAGGTTCCCCCAAGTTGTTTTATCCAAGATCTTGACAAGAGCATGCCAAACTTGGGAGGAACATCAG
>CBVK0103566403.1:0-13010 GCA_900067695.1 Picea abies
GGTCCAAATCTGACCAAGGTTTCCTCAAAACTTGGTCGAGGGCCAACAATATTTTTAAATCTAGAGACTCTTGAGAATTCACAGTTTTTAATAGATCATCTAGTCATGGAAAGAAGTATCCCCCAACAACAACCACAACAACCACCTCCTCATCCACCACCACCAAGGGTTTTTAATAAAGCAACTGTTAGATATTCCCCTTTGAATCTTCTTGGAAATATACACATTTTTCCTGATAATTATCTGAAACTCTTGCCTAAATTTGATGGGGAAGATGAGATCACATCCCTAGAACATTTATCATCCTTTGATCATTTCACAGATAATCAAGGTCTTCATCATGAAGATGTCTATATGAGGATATTTGGTGAGGTGAGAACATGGTTTAAGGGGTTACCCCCTAATTCCATTTATTCTTGGGATGCACTAGAATACGCTTTCCTTAGGAAATGGGGTGAGATGAAGGATCATTTATACTTATTGACTGAGTTTTGGAGTTTAAAAAAGAAACAAAATGAATCTGCCCTAGATTTAATCCAAATATTTAACAAAATTTATAAGAAGATTCTTGTAGATGTCAACCCATCACAACCAGCTACAAAATTTACTTTTGTTGGCTCTTTTGACCCAGATTTTTCCTTGTTGCTTAGGGAGAGAAGATCTATTACTTTAACTGGTATGGAATATGATGTTGTAGAAATTGAATCCAATATGATTGCTTTAGGAAAATCAAGAGTTAGAAGTGACTCAGGATAAAGAGAGAAATAAAACAAAAGGAACTAGTATGTGCATCTGGAATTAATAAAAGTTTAGAAGATAAATTTGAGAAAATGTTTTGTATCATTAAATATTCATCAAATAAATTGGCTAGAATGGAAACTGAGAGAAGAAGGCCTAATAATAGCAATACAAATCAGTTTAGAAGGCCTTTCAACCCTCAATTTTTGTAGAGAAATAAAGATCAACCCATACAATAACCTATAAAAAATGATAGGTATGTCAATTTGTTTAAAGAATTTATTGAAGTGTTTTCATGGTCATATGAAGATCTAAAGACTTGTGACACCAACATTATTCAACATATAATTTCACTTAAAGTGGGATCTATATCATTTAGACATAAATTAAGAAAGGTGAATCATATTCTCTTCCTGGTCATTGAAAAGGAACTGAATAAATTGTTAGATGAAAAATTCATAGTTACTCTTAGATATTCTTCCTGGGTTATAAATTTGGTACCTATTAGAAATAAGAATGGTGAAATACGACTCTATGTTTAATTTAGAAACCTTAATAGATCTTCATTAAAGGATAATTATCCCCTTCCTAAAATGGATCATGCGTATTGAAAAGGGTAGTGGGATGTAATCAAATATATATGATTGATGGATTTTCAGGTTATAACCATATTTTTGTGCATGAGAAAGAAAAAGAGATGAATACATTCAATACACCTTAGGGAACCTTTATGTATGAAAAAAAATCCATTTACGCTAATGAATGCAAGAACAACATTTCAGAGGGTGATGGATATAGAATTTGTTGGAGAAAAGGAAAAAATCATTGTGATTTATTTAGCTGATCTAAATATTTTATCTAAATCATATGATGATGACTTAAAACATCTTAGGAAAACTTTTATTAAATTCCAAAAATATGGTTTGTCACTTAATCTTAAGAAATCTCATTTTTCTAAGCTAAACTGCTTGGATACATTGTTTCAAAGGAAGGAGTAAATATCAACCCTCGGCGTATTGAAACAATTAAGGTCATTAGTGTGACAAGAAACATGAAAGAGATTCAATATTTTCTTGAAAAGATACTTTTTTTCTAAAAAGATTCATTCCAAATTTTGTTGAAGTGTTAAAGGATCTTATCAGATCAAGAAATACATAGGCGAATAGCCAGTGTTGATAAGTCCAGATTACTCAAAATAATTCCTTATCTTTTCTTTTGCTTCTGACAACACAATTACTGCAATCCTTTTACAAAGAAATGAACATAATCAGGAACAACCGATTGCATTGTTTAGCAAAACTCTAAGAGATTTTGAACTTAAATATAACATCATAGAGAAACAAGATTATGCATTTATTAAAGATCTAAATTTTTTTAGAGTTTATGGTCTTCATTTGAGATTAGTTGCATATGTACCCAACAACATAGTGAAGGAGATCTTGAATTGACCTCATATTGATGGAAAAAGAGGAAAATGGATAACAAAAATTTAGGAGTATGACCTTGAAATAAAACCAACAAAGTTGATTAAAGGGCAAGGTTTAGAAAAGATTTTAATTGAATCAAATTGTAGAGTTCTAGGAATAAATCAAGTTACAAAAATATCAGAACAACCTTCAACAAAATTTGAGGAAACAGATTTGCAGCAACCCCTAATAAAGGTTCATATTAAGTTTTATTCGTCTCCTTAGTACGAAGACATTGTGATTTACTTACGAACTCTTGAATGCCCTCCTTATTTTAGTAAAGCTAAATCTAGATCACTCAAACTTCAAGAAATCAAGTATTTCATGATAGATGAAAAGATTTAGTGGAAAGACCCTTTGGGAATCTTGTTAAACTATATTGTTGAAGAAGAAATTGAAGGAATAATAGATGAATTTCACAAACGCATATGTGGAGGACACCACGCTTGGTGAGCCAAAACATAAAAAATTTTGAGAGATGGCTATTATTGGCCAAAACTATTTTCAGAAGTGAATGCCAAGGTAATATCTTGTAAAGAATATTAGATTTTTGCAGGTAAAAAAATATTCCTTCCTTTCCATTGGTGCTAGTAAAATCTGAACCTCCTTTTCAACAATGGGGCTTAGAATTCATAGGTGAGATTCATCCTAATTCTAGCGCACAACATAAGTGGATCTTAACTGCAATAGATTATTTTTCCAAATGGGTGGAAGCGACTCCTGCCAAATTTTCTACTGATGCAATTGTAATTAAATTTCGCAAATAAAATATCCTTGCTAGGTTTTGATGTCCGAGGAAAATCAAATTGACAATGCTCAACATTTTAAATCCTTTGCAATGATACATTTTTGTCAAAAATATAATATTATTATTGGACATTATACTACCTATTACCCACAAGGTAATGGATTAACATAGTCATCCAACAAGAGTGTGATGGGATTTGTAAAGAAATTGTTAACTGATAAAAAAATGGCTTGTCATTCTCAGTTAAAATTTGCACTTTAAGCCACCAAAATTAACACTAAAATATCCACAGGTATTTCTCCTTTCCAATTAATTTATGGAATTGATGTTATACTTCCTATTAATATTTATTTTCCTGTTATGAAATTACTATAGGAAAATGAAGAAGATCCTAATGACATTACGAGGCGAATGAAACAACTAATTGAAGTGCCACAAACTAGAGGGCAAGTAAATGATAGATTTCAAGAATATCAAGAAAAAATGAAATCCATTTATGATTGGAGAGGAAAACAAATAAATTTTATTCTTGGTGATATAGTACTAAAATGGGATAGCAGGAGAGAAGATCTTGGGAAACATGGAAATATTGATCATTTGTGGCTTGGACCTTACGAGATTACTGCAGTTCAAGGAAACAACTCATTTTCCCTTCAAAATATGGAAGGATATTTGCTAGAATTCTCTGTGAATGGGAAGCTCTTGAAACATTTCATTAAATTATAAAGTTATTATTTTCCATTCATTGTATATAACTGGTTTTCTTTAGTGTTTCTTTTAAAACCTTTTAGTTTTGTTTTCTAATTGTTTGAAATAAGTTTTGGTCTAAAATATGATTTATGAATATTCATCAATCATTGAGGATGACCTAAATAAACAAAACTAAAGTGTTCTTTCTTAGGATAGTCTATTCACCCATTTCTTAGATTTATTAAAGGAGATTAAGCACTTCATAAACATTCTCTTTAAAAATATAATTCCTTATCTTCTCAATCTTTAGGATCTTAATAGGAAAGACCGCCCCAACTACTAATGATTATTTTGACATGTTATTGTAAAATCAGAGAGGAAAACATTTTAACTTATTTTCTCATCAAAAGTTGAAAAGATATGTTTTGGGTAATTCTTTCTAGGTAGAGGCTCAAGTGTCAAACTTATAACTCGTTGTTTTACTCAATACACATACTAAAATGGAATATTTAGAAAAATAGAGTTAGAATTGAGGGGATGGAAAACTTTATGAGTATATTTTATCACTCGGGTATTTCTAACTCATCCTTGATAAACATGCATCATCCCTTAGATGTGAAAAACATATTTCTTTCCCCCGTCTCCTATAAATTATCAAAACAATTAAATAGATGGTGAAAGGAAATTCAGGTGGGAAATGTAGGTACCTTCACTCGAGCTATGGATGCTCACTGGCAGTGAAGAAATGCATGTGATATCGAGGTGACTACAGCATATGATATGGACACTTTCTTTTAATGTAGAAAAACCATGAGGTTGAGAAAGAATACCAATGAGTATCTTTATTTTAATACTCGATTAGATTAGTTCCCTTGGGAATAACTCCATTCTAACCTCAATAATTACCTTTGAAATATTAAAACCCTTGACTTACAAAGCACTAGTTATAAATTTGACTCTCTCATCTAAAACTTATGATTGTATTACCTTGAACAATTCCAGAGTAAATTTGGATGAGTGATTTTTTTTTTATCATTCTCTTGTCTCATTCTATATAAACATGTTAAATTCTAAAATTTGGTAGCGATTCGGTCTCTTCAATTATAGATTAATTACACAAATGAGAATAAATTTTTTATTTATTATTTTCAAGAGAAATTAACATTTACTAGGAATAAGACTTCATATCCCAATAAAATACACATAGTCTGTAGTTCTTCTATGCCTCACAAATGGAGCTAGTTGTTGTAACAAAATTTAAAGTTTTGTTAACATTTAGAAATAAAGTCTGTGTTTATAAGGTAGTTAGGCTTTATTAAAGTTTTAAGGTTTTTATACTTTGTAAATAATATTTGAATAAATTTAGAAGTAGCTTAGTTTTTAAAAAATATCATAGAAGTTTGATTTAGTTTATCTTTACAAGGTTTACGTGTTGTTTAGATTATTTTTTACTTAGTTTTTATCTAAATATTTGTTATTTTTAGTGTTAAGATTTGTTATATAAAGTATTATTATTAAAGTTTAATAGAAACTTTAATAATGATTTGATTTTATATAGTTTTATTTTTATTATATAGTTTTTATATGGCTTTTTATTAATAAAATGCATTTTTATTATAGATTTGATCGTGCGTCGGACATTTTGAATTGATAGTCCATAATCAATCCCCCCCATGTGCTCGATGGTTAATGAAAATGAGGGGAGCTACAAACTCAACCAGAGTTAAAATGTTTGTGACGTGTCATACATCTGTTAATTGTGCCCCCCGCCTATGGTTAGCATAACAATATAGGACCCCCTTGCAATCAACGTTGGGTCGACGTGTGTCCTAGATGAAGACAATAGACAAAAAAGTAAATCGTGTGCCATCATATGAGATCTACAGTTCAAAATGCACCATGATCCCCCTAACCATATGATGTTTAACAAAATGGCGACTCCCACAGAGCCAAAGGGTGGTTTTTAACGTATACAAAGTGTCAATCATGGAGGCCACACATAGATTAAATGGTAGAGGTGATATATTTTATATCAACGAAACCTATGAATCAATGTCTACCATGCGTCATCAAATCAGAGCCTTCCACATGTCCAGTAAAATGTTATTTGATCTGACAACTAAGAATCTTTCAAGCTACAATAAGTCCAACTTAGCACTTATTTCTACCTATTTTCATCATCAAAAGTACACTTCATGGCCAAATATTGATTGTCATGTTTTAAATGCAATCATACATAATTAATTTTCCAAAATTCCAGCAGTTGAAGTCTTTGTCATCAATAGAAGCTCGATTTATTTATCAAGTCAAGTTATATGAATGTCTTATCACTCATAGAAGATCCATATTACAGAATGATTGGAGATCATTCATCACATTAAAACATTGACACATGTATCTTCATCCATGACACGTCTGGGGATCTCCATTTATTATAGCCAATCAAAGTACATAACGAATAATTATTAATCATGAGAAATGATTATTTGTTCTACAAAGATCATATTTGATCATATCATAACACATTTTTAAATATGCATGCAAAAGGGGAGATAGCTCGTCTTTGTTAGATTTGAAATGTTGTTTATGATCAATAACATGATTTTGACTAAGATTTCTTAGGAAGAGACAATTTTAAACAATTGTTTTTCCTAAGAAATCTCTGTCAAGAAAAATGTTAAAAGAGACAGATAAAAAAATAGTTGTGTTCTTTTAGGAAAATATCAACCATTAGAAATATCAGGGAATTAAAACAAGTCCCACTGATTATAAAAGGAGGCAGAATACAAACTTAAATAAGAGGTCAGGATATTGTGCTTTATTCCTTAATACATTGGATTTATAGACCTTGTTTACGTAATAAGGTAAGATTAAGCTCTTATAGAGGATTCTCATGTAGGAAATTGACAGATCGTAGCCTCCCCATCTCCACGATGACGTGCATGATCCTGGCGTTAGAAAAGCTTAGCATGTTGTGCATGCACAACAACCTCCCAATTTCCTTGTCTTATTTCCTTTCTCTAAGGAAATAAATTGCCCCCCCACTCAAATTTTCCTACTAAAACCCTCGCACCCTCTCTCATACAAGTGGATAATCCCGAATATTCCTCCCACTCTTCTCACCTTCNTGCTCATACAAGTGGATAATCCCGAATATTCCTCCCACTCTTCTCACCTTACCATTTCTAGTTCCTCCTTAGGTCACCTCGGCCTGTTGATATGCAATTCAACGACTTCCCTCTTCCTGTGCCAATACATAGCATACCAATGAATGCATCATTTTCAGCATAGACATTGGCGCGCCAGTAATTTCTTCACCAATACATAGGCCACCCTCCTTTGAACTTGGTCGATGTGCCTACGTGCTTCCGCCAAATTCATTGACACAGATATCTATCATCAAAAAATTTCGCATGATCAACATCAACACATCAGTGATTTTCACATGATTATCTTCACCACACACATGCCCTTCACTGGCTAACTTCTTCCACTTTCTTCGATGCATCACATATCATCAATGTTACTCCTTTTCTTTTTGATACATTGCATATCGATGAGGTTGGTTTCTTCCTCGTTGATGCAGTTATTGTCCATAAATTTTCTTCTCCCATCGCTGATGCATCAGTGGAAGGATTTCAACCCCTCGGCATCGCCAAGGGCATCGATAATGATCTTCTTCCCCTCGCCAATCCTGACCGGGTCAACAAGGCCCATATTTGTCTTCAGTTCTATCTTATTATCCTCCTATCTCAGATCCTTCTTCATATTTTCTCTAAATCATATGATGATCACTTAAAACATCTTAGGAAAACTTTTATTAAATTCCAAAAACTTAAAACATCTTAGGAAAACTTTTATTAAATTCCAAAAATATGGTTTGTCACTTAATCCTAAGAAATATCCTTTTTCTATGTAGGAAGGTAAACTACTTGTACACGTTGTTTCAAAGGAAGGAGTAAAGATCAACCCCCAACGTGTTGAAACAATTAAGGTCATCAGTATGCCAAGAAACATGAAAGAGATTCAGTCTTTTCTTGGAAAGATAATTTTTTTGAAAAGATTCATTCCAAATTTTGTTGAAGTGTTAAAGGATCTGATCAGATCAAGAAATCCATAGGAGAATCGCCAGTATTGATAAGCCTAGATTACTCAAAATAATTCCTTATCTTTTCTTTTGCTTCTGACAACACAATTATTGCAGTCCTTTTACAAAGAAATGAAGATAATCAGGAACAACCGATTTCATTCTTTAGCAAAAGTCTAAGAGATTCTGAACTTAAATATAACATCATAGAGAAACAATCTGATGCATTTATTAAATATCTAAAATCTTTTAGATTTTATGTTCTTCATTTGAGAGTAGTTGCATATGTACCTAACAACATAGTGAAGGAGATCTTGAATCGACCTGATACTGATGGAAAAAGAGGAAAATGGATAACAACAATTTAGGAGTATGACCTTGAAATAAAACCAACAAAGTTGATTAAAGGTCAAGTTTTAGAAAATATTTTAATTGAATCAAATTGCAAAGTTCTTGCAATAAATCAAGTTACAAAAATATCAAAACAACCTTCAACAAAATTTGAGGAAACAGATTTGTAGAAACCCCTAATAAAGGTTCATATTAAGTTGTATTCGTCTTCTTAGTACAAAGACATTGTGTTTTACTTACAAAATCTTGAATGCCCTCCTTATTTTAGAAAATCTAAATCTAGATCACTCAAACTTCAAGCAATCAAGTATTGCATAATAGATGAAAATATTTAGTGGAAAGACCCTTTGGGAATCTTGTTAAACTATATTGTTGAAGAAGAAATTGAAGGAATCATAGATGAATTTCACAAAGGCAAATGTGGAGGACACCACGCTTGGAGAGAAAAAACATACAAAATTTTGAGAGCTGGCTATTATTGGCCAAAACTAATTTCAGAAGTGAATGCCAAGGTAAGATCCTATAAATAATGTTAGATTTTTGTAGGTAAACAAAATCTTCCTTCCTTGTCATTGGTCATAATAAAATATGAATCTCCTTTTCAACAATGGGGCTTAAACTACATAGGTGAGATTCATCCTAATTCTAGCACACAACATAAGTGGATCTTAACTGCAATATATTATTTTTCCAAATGGGTGGAAGAAACTCCTACCAAATTTTCTACTGATGTAGTTGTAATTAAATTTCGCAAAGAAAATATCCTTGCTAGGTTTTGATGTCCGAGGAAAATCAAATTGACAATGCTCAATCTTTTAAATCCCTTGCAATGATACATTTTTATCAAAAATAAAATATTATTCGTGGACATTACACTACCTATTACCCATAAGGTAATGGATTAACATAGTCATCCAACAAGAGTTTGATGGGATTTGTAAAGAAATTGTTAACTGATGAAAAAAGGGCTTGTCATTCTCAGTTAAAATTTGCACTTTAAGCCACCAAAATCAACACTAAAATATCCACAGTTATTTCTCCTTTCCAATTAATTTATGGAATTGATGTTATACTTCCTATTAATATTTATTTTCCTGTTATGAAATTACTATAGGAAAATGAAGAAGAGCCTAATGACATTACGAGGGGAATGAACCAACCAATTGAAGTGCAACAAACCAGAGAGCAAGTAAATGATACATTTCAAGAATATCAAGAAAAAATGAAATCCATTTTTTATTGGAGAGGAAAACAAATAAATTTAATTCCTGGTGATTTAGTGCTGAAATGGGATAGCATGAGAGAAGATCTTGCAAAGCATGGAAATATTGATCATTTGTGGCTCAGACCTTACAAGATTACTGCATTCGAAGGAAACAACTCATTTTCCCTTCAAAATATGGAAGGAGATTTGCTAGAATTCTCTATGAAGGGGAAGTTCTTGAAACATTTCATTCAATTCTAAAGTTTTTATTTTCCATTCATTGTATATAACCGGTTTTCTTTAGTGTTTCTTTTAAAACCTTTCAGTTTTTTTTTAATTGTTTGAAATAATTTTTGGTCTAAAATACAATTTATGAATATTCATCAATTATTGAGGATGACCTAAATAAACAAAACTAAAGTGTTCTTTCTTAGGATATTCTATTCACCCATTTGTTAGATTTATTAAAGGAGATTACATCACTTCATAAACATTCTCTTTAAACATATAATTCCTTATCTTTTCAAGCTTTAGAATCTTAATAGAAAAGACTGCCCCAACTACTATTGAATATTTTGATATGTTATTGTAAAATAAGAGAGGAGAACATTTTAACTTATTTTCTCATCAAAAGTTGAAAAGGCATGTTTTGGGTAATTCTTTCTAGGTAGAGGCTCAAGTGTCAAACTTATAACTCGTTGTTTACTCAATACACGTACTAAAATGGTATATTTTGGAAAAATAGAGTTAGAAATTAGGGGATGAAAAACTTTATTAGTATATTTTATCACTCAGGTATTTCTAACTCATCCTTGATAAACAAACATCATCCCTTAGATGTGAAAAACATATTACTTTCCCCCCATCTCCTGTAAATTATCAAAACAATTAAATAGATGGTGAAAGGAAATTCAAGTAGGAAATGTAGGTACCTTCATTGGGGCTATGGATGCTCACTAGCAGTGAAGAAAGTCATGTGATATCAGGGTGACTGCAACATAGGATATGGACACTTTTTGGTAGTGTAGAAACACCATGAGGTTGAGAAAGAATACCAATGAGTATCTTTATTTTAATACTCAATTAAATTTGTTCGCTCAGGAATTACTCTGTTCTAACCTCAATAATTACCTTTGAAATATTAAAACCCTTGAGTTACAAAACACTAGTTATAAATTTGACTCCCCATATAAAACTTATGATTGTATTACCTTGAACATTTTCAGAGTAAATTTGGATGAGTGAATTGTTTTTTTATCATTCTCTAGTCACATTCTATATAAACATGTTAAATTGTAAAATTTGGTAGCGATTTAGTCTCTTCAATTGTAGATTAATTACACAAATGAGAAGAAAATGTTTATTGATTATTTTCAAGAGAAATTAACATTTACTAGGAATAAGACTCATGTCACACACCCACGACAAGGAATACAAAATTTTCAATTTTATTAAAGGCCAGGAACTCCATTCATGGTTCCTAATTCAGAAGGTCAGGGAATTAGTCCGACTTCCTGGTCATGGATCATTCTTAACTCTGTTGAGATGGAGAAGCTCTTCAATTCCCTGTTGGAATCTCACAAAAAAACCACAAGTCCTCCTATTGAACTCAGCCCGCGTAGACAAGCACTAGGCATGATCTCCCTTCATGTGACCACAAGCCTACGAAGTAGGCGCATTACGTTTCGTGATGTCAGGGATTTTCATTCCAAGACACCCAACTCCTCCAAGTCCAGAAACCCGAAATAGGGCTTAATGGACCCTAGCTCCTCCCTTAGATCTCCTGAAACCCGAAATAGGGCTTAATGGACCCTAGCTCCTCCCTTAGATCTCCTCCAGGTGTCCCTGTCCGGTGACCTAGAGCCAATCCTCTAGGCACGTCGTGTTTCACAATATCGGGACTCCTTCAATCCTCGATACCCAAAAAGGGTTGACAGATCTTTATATCCTCCCTTTTATGTGTCCACCATATGACCTCCAGTTAAGTCCTGCGGCCCCACTCCTAAGCACGTCGGGATTTTCACGTCTTATGAAGTTGCAATGAAAATTTCTCCCTTTTGTCAATAGTTAAAACCGCGATATCCGTTTGCCTCTGCTCAACAGTCCAGATTATTCCGACGATCAACGGTACAGACTTCGTCACGGTTTCGCGTATCAGGAATTCCCGATGCAAGTCACCTTTGCCCGCTTGACTTCCGAAATGCCAATATTTATGAGCATAGATCAACAAATCAGATCCTCTATGATCAGATGGCTCCTATCCAATCACAAACTTAGGCCTCGTGAGTTCCGATGGTTCTTCCCTTTGACTTCTTTGTTGTGCAAGTTAGTGAAGCACTGATCATTCGCCACGTGTCCCTTCCAACGGATGGTTATGATGATGTCGAAGTTTTGAAACCTACAACCTCCAAGTCATGACCTCCTTCACAGCCCCGACTCCCAAAATGCCGACATTTCGGGGCTCCCAAATCTGACGGTTCGTGCTCCTCTGGATCTAACGGTCCAGATCTCTTCGTGAATTCGCGTATTGGGACTTTGCAAGAGATCCAACCCTGACTCCCTGATTCTCGAATGTTAAAAGTTCTTAACAACTGTTAGCTCCCTCCTTTGGCCTCCGTCCATGTGACCATTTCCTATGAACTAGATCCTAACTCCAAGGCGGGTCAAAACTTTGCATATCATAAGTTCTCACAACTGCCCTCTTTGACTTTTCTACCCTACGAGTCAGTGTTTCCTATGAACTAGATCCTAACTCCAAGGCGGGTCAAAACTTTGCATATCATAAGTTCTCACAACTGCCCTCTTTGACTTTTCTACCCTACGAGTCAGTGAAATGTTCATATCTTTCCATGTGTCCTCCTTAATGGATGACCTCGATCAAATCACGATTTCGCATATCACAAGTTCGAACAGTTATTCTCTTTGACCTTCTTGCTCTGTGAGTTAGCGAAATGCTGAGATCTCGCCACGTGCCCTCCTTAATGGATGACCATGATCAAATCAGAACTTGTCTCGTGAACCTTCCTCCGGATCTAACGACTTTCGGTCCACGTGATAGATCTAATGGATCATATCTATTCTCCCTATGTGCTTCCTTTCTACTAACTGGATGTATATTCTATGGTCCATATCACTCCCTCTTCCCGATCCAATGGTCAAGGTGGATCCTGATAGATCCTTAGATCAATGATCCATGTTATTTCACGACTATAGGTTTCGAGGGTTTTAGAGGATCTATCCCCTACACGATGGCTACCAACATCCATCGAACTTACGAAGACTGAAGGAGTCGAGGCATTAATACCTACACTCCTTCTTGAAATCTAACGGTCGTGACAGGCCTCAGATCCTCTCGAAAGGATCTCTTCCATTCATCTTCCAAACTAAAGAATATTCCCTTTCACTACTAAAATCTTGATATCCTTCCTGAGCTTCGTCAGTTACGAAGGACTTAAGAGCTTTGTGCTCTTTCTCCTGGACTTGATTTTTAGAAGAGTCTTCTGCGCACCCCTTGTGCTCATTCATCAAGTCTAGGAATTAAGTAGGTCTTGGTCTCTACTTGCCTCGCAAGGAGCCTGTGCATAAATAGACTATCTCCTGAGCTTAACAAACTTTGTGCTCTAAGGAACTCAAAATGATTAGGAAGGTTGAGTTGTGTACATGAAATTGTTTCCATGGTCGACGAACACACAGTTTGTGACTCTGGCTTATGCCACCACAGGACAC
>CBVK0103566407.1:0-15242 GCA_900067695.1 Picea abies
ATTTTCCAAAATTCCAGCAGTTGAAGTCTTTGTCATCAACAGAAGCTCGAGTTATTTATCAAGTCAGGTTATATGAATGTCTTATCACTCATAGAAGATCAATAATACAAAATGATTGGAGATACTTCATCACATTAAAACAATGACACGTGTATCTTCATCCATGACACGTCTGGGGATCTCCATTTATTATAGCCAATCAAATTACATAACGAATAATTATTAATCATGAGAAATGATTGTTTGTTCTACAAAGATCATATTTGATCATATCATAACACAACTTTAAACATGCATGAAAAGGGGAGATAACGCATCTTTGTTAGGCTTGAAATGTTGTTTCTGATCAATAACATGATTTTGACTAAGATTTCTTAGGAAGAGGCAATTTTAAACAATTGTTTTTCCTAAGAAATCTCTGTCAAAAAAAATGTTAAAGAGACAGATAAAGAAATAGTTGTGATCTTTTTAGGAAAATGTCAACATTTAGAAATATCAGGGAATTAAAAAAATTCCCACTAATTATAAAAGGAGGCAGAATACAAACTTAAACAAGAGGTCAGGATATTTTTAGCATGTTGTGCACGGACAACAACCTCCCAACTTCCTTGTCTTATCGTCTTTCTCTACATAAAGAAATTGGGCCCCCATTCAAATTTTCCTACTAGATCCCTCGCACCCTCTCTCATAGAAGTGGATAATCTCGAATATTCCTCCCACTCTTCTCACCTTACCATTTCTAGTTCCTCCTAAGATCACCTCGGCCTGTTGATATGCAATTCAGTGAGTTCCCTCTTCCTGTGTCAATACATAGCATACCAATGAATGCATCCTTTTCATCCTAGACATTGGCGCGCCAATGATTTCTTCACCAATACATAGGCCACCTTCCTTCGAATTTGGTTGATGTGCCTACACGCTTACCCTAAACCTCACTGACACATGTCTCTATCACCGACAAAGTTTGCGTGATCAACATCGACACATCGATGATGTTTACATGGTTATCTTCACCACACGCATGCCCTTCTCTGGCTAACTTCTTCCACTTTCTCTGATGTATCACATATCATCCACGCTCCTCCTTTTCGCTTTGATACATTGCATATTGACGAGGTTAGTTTCTTCCTCATTGATGCAATTCTTATTCATAAATTTCCTTATCCCATCATCGATGCATCAGTGGAAGGATGTCTACCCCTCGGTGTCTCCAAGCACATCGATAATGATCTTCTTTCCCTCGCCAATGTTGATCGGGTCAACAAGGCCCACCTTCATCTTCAGGTCTATCTTATCCTCCTCCTATCTCAGATCCTTCTTCCTGCGTCATTAGTATGTCTTCTACCATTTTCGATGACTAATCTTCTTACACATATTCTGATAACTGATAAATGATACCGACCATGCTTTATCTTCTTCATGGTCACATTCACACTCAAATCTGTCTATGTCTCCAATGGCTTGCATTCACATACCATATTAGCTTGTTTACTTTGCGTTTTTTGATTTTATGACAAAATCTTGATTGTAAAAGTGTCATCCAACTTCATATGAGTTAACCGAAACACTTGTTCATCTTGCGTTGGCTTTGAAATGCACCTCGGAAGAAATTTAGTCTTTTCAATCCCTAGACAACACTAAGCACTCCTAACGTCAGTTGGATATTTTTGTGGATTTATGATTCTATTCTGATGCAAAACTTCAATGTCAATGGATGAAATAAGAACCTATACATCACACATGACACAAGAACTTGCAAAATCAATTTTGTGTAAAGCAACATCGAAAGAGAGACCTAAACTTTCATTAAAAAATGCCTTTGGGTGCAAATTTTTGGCATTCATCAAAGCGATTTTTTATTCTCAGAAACATGCCAATCATATGAGTTTTTCCATTGAAATTTCAACACAACTAACAAAATCAAAATCTGATACCCTGAAGTGCCAAAACTAATCATCTAGGGTTTCTTGCTCGAACCGGCCTCATCAATCATTACATGGGTGAGATGTTTGTATGGAATGATTAAATCTGATACCCTGAAGTGCCAAAACTAATCATCTAGGGTTTCTTGCTCGAACCGGCCTCATCAATCATTACATGGGTGAGATGTTTGTATGGAATGATTAGTAAGATCGTCGGAAGAGCCTCTCCACATTGTTCACGGTGCTAAAGATGGTACTCCAATTGGAAATCATGTGAGAGAGTTACAAGCATTTAAAATCTCCTCCAACATTGTTAGCAAAGGTTCACATTCTTCACTTGACCCCTCCACACGAGGTTGCCTTGGTTGAAACACTTGTATTATGTCAATAATTTTTTTACATTTAAATGAATTTTATTTAAATTATTTAAAGTTTAAAATATGAAATAATGACGAAAGGGAGGATTTAAAGTTTATTTTATTTAAATCTATTAAAAGAGAAAATGAAGGAGGCATTTTTTTTAAGGAAATGGAAGGGAGGGTTTTGAGTTCTATATTACTTATGGTATATTACGTGGAGGGGAATCCCAAGGCCCGCACACCCTCTCCACGTTATAATTTATTTCCAAGTTATGCCCCCTTTTAAAAAGCACTTGAAACGAAATTTTGCCGCTAATGACAACCGTCGAACATAGCGAAACCCAATGCAACACCAAGTCGACTAGAGAAGTTAAGAGCAAGTGCTCCGAGTCATCGTCGAAATGGTTCTTGACAGCGACATCGGTTCATACATGTTCATTCAAGATTTCCAAAGATATTTTTTATGTTCAACGCTTTCCATCATTCCAATTCCTGCACTTGAGGCGCCAGATTATTTTGTTCTTAGAAGACGAGGAAGTGAAAGAAGGTTCCCGGAAAATACGGGCATGGAATGACAACGCATTTAATTCGAGGTTTTGAGATAAGTTCGGGGAATTTGATATATGCACAAACTAGGGTTCTCCAGCGATGTTGAATGACGTCTGCTTGTACATACCTTTTGGTGGCATGTGCCACTTTCAATCGAAGATGCCTATTATTATGGCATGGCCACTCACAAAGATTTTCACTACCACTTAAACGGGGATCCTAGATGCACCGACACCACCTAGAAGAATTAGTGCAATGAGCTCTGATGCAAATGGGAGAAGTTCCCATAACTCCTCCTATGCAAATCGGAGGAGTAACCACCAACTCCTTCGGAAAGGGACAAGTTCTCCCTTATCATATTTTGGCCATAACTTTCGACTCAGACACCTGATTTGCGTTATTTTGGCCATAACTTTTCACTCAGAAACTTGATTTGTGCATTCCTTATATTGTTCGAAAGGTATTTTTGAGATATACAACTTCACAGTTGTACAATTTAAGAAATGCCTAACCAATTGTCTTGATTTTTTAGGATTAATATATGATACCTTGTCGACATCCCTGAGAGAACACAACACTTCAGCAGCAAGCGGAGGAACCATGAATCGAACTCGGAGAAGTTTATGTGAAATATTAATTAGTTAATGCTTCAGTGATATGAGTTTGAATGCTTGGTTTTAACAATTTATTTGGGGTTACTCTAAGGCCACTCATATCTTGTATGTTAAATGGTGTCAAGTACCAATCCCGAGGGGAGGTCACACTTAGCATCCTCACGATGCGATCTACAACCAAGGACGACAAAGAAACAATAATAACAGTCGTAGTAGTGGTAGAGGAGCAACAAAGGGAATATAATTCAAATGGTTGAAGAGGAGGTCTGAACCCCATGATGATCAACGACCAAACTTGAACAACCAAGATGTTCCCATGTCTATACCAGCCTTCATGGTGTGCAGGGTACATATGGCCAAAATCTATGATCGCCCACCTGTTACAAGGAAGATCTCTATGGCAAGGGGTAAACCACAACAGACGAAACAACACCCAGAAATCAACTCTAAAGTACTCAAGTATGCTAGATAAATGGAAATGCTAACAAAAGAAGGCTAAGTGTTTACCTCGTCCGGACGTCCAAAGAAGACCTTGGTTGAGCTCACGACCGAAAGCTTGATGCCTGGAACTTGTCCTCAATAATCAAGATATAGAATCATATAGAAATTATATAGAAAGTTAGCATATAACTAGCATAATCCATTAGAATGTATGACAAATGTGTCCATGGAAAGTAATGTAAATATTTGCAACATATAATTGGACGAGAAAAGAGTATTTCTATTAATGTAATAAAAGAGTATTTCTATTAATGTAATCAACATAAGTACATAGGTGAAAAACATTTGTAATGACACATATCGAAACCGAGAAGCTAAGTCCCTCTAGTTGGGCCTTCACCACTTCAATCCTCCGAAAAGACAAGCTCACAAGTAGTAGGATTCGATGATGTTCTCCATCTCAATATAAAAAGAGCTTGGGGGCTTAATACAAAGAGTTTAGACTTTCAAAGAAAAATGGATGCATACTCAATATGAAGTGAAATTTCTCCAGAGTGTCTTGTCTCTCAATGATGTGTGTCTTCAAGGCTTGTATATGGCTCAATATATAGCCTCCAAATGGAATTGAAGGGTCGATTCAGAGCATTTCCAGTATATAGAAGGTCAAGGATCATGGATCTTGTGACATGGCGTGGAAACCCGACATATTTTTAGTTTTTGAGCACAAAACACGATGTACATGGGATGCAATGGAGCAACCTACGTATACGCGAGCTGTCTAACTATGACCCATGTATATGGACAAAAAGCTGTATTTTTAGCTCTAGAGTGAATAAAATGGGGGCAATGTGAGCCTGCAAAGGGAAATGTAAGGCCATCAAAGCAATATGCATGGAGTGTGGAAAACATTGCTATAAAATATGTCCCCTAATGTGTGAGGTTAGAGAAGCAAATGCGATGGACGAAATACATTATAATTCCCAGAAATGGAGAAATGAGGACCCAAGTGGAAAAACTAGTTACTCATGAGAATATTACAATTCATCTTCACTCTGTACACATGGATGCCAAATTGAATTACATTGCAGATCCATGTGGATATATATCAACTAGTTGTTTATGGCCATGAATAGGCAATAAAATGTGGACTCATGAACAAGACATAGTGGAATCCAGTCTCAAAATCAACTGAAGATATCTATATACAATGAAGTACAATATGATCTTCCATGATCATTGAAGTCATATAGGTATCGGTCCAATGAAAGAAAGAAACAGATATGAGATCGGCTACTATGAACTGGAGGTCTTCTATACTATTTGTTGAAGGTGCAAGTCTACATCATGTGAATAAAGGGGTTGAAGTCGAACACAATGAGACTTTGTTTGATTATCAGTCATTGAAGTATATTGTTAACAAATGCGAGATAACCCACCAATAATGAAAGTGGGTGTCAAGGCAACAAGTACATTCCAAAAGTGTGAATAAGGGTGTTGAGGTCGAGCACTTAAATAATCCATTGATCAAGAGACATTAATGTGTTCCCAAATTTCAATGGCGGGAGAACCTACCATTGATGACTACAAGTCTCTAGGTACTCATATAACTCTATATCTCAATTCCAAAATAGATGAGTTGAAGTCGATGGAAGGAGACCCACTGAAAGAAGAGAATTAAGGCATCTCTCATCATTCAACATGTGGTGCAAAGAAATAATTTGATGATTAGGAAGAGTTTGGACAAATAGGGTGTTCATGAACCAACGACCATGTGCGTCTCTCACATGCACTAGATGCAAGTAGTACAGGAAAGAAACCCTTTGAATAGTAGTCAATAATGAAAACTATCAACAAAGGCGAAGAAACCACCAATAGGGTCTAATTGAATCCAAGACACTACATGAATCCCATTGTGTGAATAGATTTCTTGCTATCGAACACAAGGGAAACCCCCTAGTTAGTGACCAATGGAGAGATGTCATTTGTTGGGTTCAAGGTCACCTACCAATGATGAAAGTAGGCCCAGGGTGCAATGTAGGACAACAACTTCATGTGATTATGAGGTTCACTTGTAAGGGGATGGTCGACATGCAAATTCAAGGAGTCCTGAGGAATGGACGACACAAGCTTAGACTTCCTTTAAACAAGAGCATGAGACAGAGTAATAACTCAGACAACATAGAATTAACATTGATCATTGACAAAAGTTTGTAATGAAAGAGGCATCAAAAAACTCTCCATAGGCACTGGAAGAGTAAACAGTTGGAGGAGTATACTCTAAATAACGAGGTCATCTTCCTAAGGTCATGCTAAACCCAAACCTTGGATGAAATGGACTCAAGAATTTGTGCTTTGTTCAAAGGTGACACGACTGCTGCCGATAGGAGATAATATTCTCTTCCCGCCCATATTTTTTTGTTTTTCATAGGAAAATAAATGTTATGATACAAGAGAGGAAATGAGTTTCATGAGTAAGAAACTACTTCCAAGAAGCAGAACATATTTATTCTCAATGCAGGGAAGTGCATGCGGGACATGGACACTCGAGGGGACGTTTCCTCTATGGGTAAAGGGATGTCGAGTTGCAAAGGATATATTGAAGGCATTGCTTCGCTAATGTTGAGAATAGCTGAGGCAAAATGGATTATAATGAGAAAGAGGGAGATGGAATTAGGCTCAACAATGCAAGTAGGGTAATGGGATGCAATTACAACTTAACTCAAAAATGTCATTTTTTCATAGATTTAGTCCCCTGGGCCAAAAAAAGTATAAAATAATACCCAGGAGAACTCTTCTAGCCAATGGTGACTAGAGTAATTTTTTTCATAAATAGTTTGTTTGGTCCAGAAAAGGGTTAAAATTATACCAAAATAGACGTCCTTTCAAATCCATTTAACAAGTGTGAAAGAGATAAGTTCACTCATCAATCTTTTCATTTTTTTAGGAGTTGGAAAAGAGCTTAACCAAGACTCAAAAAGTGAAATATGTATAGAGGAATGCACAGCCTTGTGTCTTATGCATAGTAGTTCTCCAGGTAGGGCCCATTGCTAGGACCAAGCCAAGGGATTTTTAAGTAATCAAATTGTAATGTTTCCAGTTAAGAAAGAGGTCTAAAATCCAAAATCATAGCTTCAAGGATAGCCTCGTATGAAGGAAAATCAGCATCCATGAAACCAAGGCTTGACATCTCACAAATACTAGGGATCGATGTATCACAAACAAAAATGTCATACTCAAGGGGAAATGCCATATTACTCGGGCCCATGGAGGGAGGCCAAGGCTTCCGTGCAGGTCTTCTGTCAAAAGCTACTAGCTCACTAGTAGCTTACACAAGCTTGAGAGAACCCAAATCTTTCCAAGCCGAGGAGGATAGAACACTTGCATAGGATCCTTAATCTACAATACATCGACGAATTCCCATTATCTAGAAGGGTACAGAACAAGGAAGGTGAGGCTTTACAAGATCATTTCAATCAAAGGAAACCGTCCTAGGACTTGGAGGGAGCATATTCAAAGAGAGTGGAATGCCCCCTTTTTCAAAAGGTATAGAACAGGAAATTGTCGAAAGACGCATCACCTCCCAAAATAAGAGTGGGATTGACCGAAGATTTCATCGGCAATGTCACTTCCTTAGACTTGTCACTCTCCAAGAGAATTTTTTCATAGGAAAATAAATGCTATGATACAAGAGAGGAAACAAGTGTTGTGAGTAAGCAACTAATTCCAAGCAGGGGAACATACCTATGCTCAATGCAGAGAAATGCATGTGAGACATGGACACTTGGGGGGATGTTTCCTCTATGGGTAAAGGGATATCAAGTTGCAAAGGATATATAGAAGGCACTGCTTGGCTAAAGATGAGAATTGTTGGGGAAACAGGGCTTATAACAAGAAAGTAGGAGACGACATTAGCCTCAACAATGCAAGCAAGATAATGGGATGCAATTACAACATAATTCAAAAATGTCATTTTTTGTAGATTTAGTCCCCTAGTCCTGAAAAGGTATAAAATAATACCTAGGAGAACTCTTCTAGCCAATGGTGACTAGAGTATTCATTTTTCGTAAGTAGTATATTTGTTTTAGAAAAAGGGTTAAAATTATACCAAAATAGACATCATTTCAAAGCATTTAACGAGTGTGAAAGAGACAATTTCACTCAACAATCTTTTTATTTTTGGGGGAGTCAAAAAAGAGCTTAACCTAGACTCGATGGGAGTCCCATAAGTAGTGGTCAGAATTAGATTAAGTAAGATCAATTTTGAATGCAACGTCATATCGAGACTATAAGAGACTCCCATACCTATGGAGTAATTTCCGCATGGGCACCCAATGACAAATGTGTTCTAACTAGGGTACCTATGTTTGGTAAGTCTCTACCACTTAATAACGACACTTCTAGTAGTAGCAAGAAGGTTTTGTGTCGCTACCAAATTGGTTCCTACCTAGGGCATATGAATGTCATAAGATAATGCAAAAATGCACAGTGGGGTGAAAACCTACCCTATATGTTAGTGATGGTAAATACATGTCAGAAGCATGGATTTCCATGAGGATGGAAATCCACAAAACCCTGGACAAAACTAGTTGAAACCAGGTCATCTACTACTCAATTAGTTCACTTGGTTTCAAAAAATATGAAAGACAGGGTAAAAAAACTATAGAAAGTGGATGAAATTTTTTTAGAAATAGTAAAAAACATGACATTTACCATATCATTGAGATTTTTCACCCACATAGTGCATTTTAGGCCATTTTACCCACGATCTTCCATCGATGATTTTGAGAGCTATGATCGAAAAAATTGCAAACCATTTGGACCAAGTAAGTACCCATGCTATACTATTTCATTTCAATGGTTAAATTTCTAATTTTAGTGCCCAAAGTTTTAGTATAAGAGGTCGTAACTTAGAAACTACGATGTATGCGGGCTGCAGTTCATCGAGTCGCGTACATGACCTTATGTATGTGAGAAAGATAAATCCTTCCTACGTATATGATGTCTTATACGCGATTTTCATAATCGTATCCCACATACAACTTTGTGAGCAATTGTTTTGAAGAAATTAACTCAAAAATTGGTGTTTTCTTTGTAGGATGGTAATTGAATGGAGGGAAAGGGAGTATGAAGAGGTTGATGCTGCAGTAGAAAGAGATGTGAGGGCCCAATAGGATTTGCAAAGATGTGGGCTCTATAAGGTTTGGGCCATATAAGGGATGAGGTCCCAAGTGAGGTTGCTCTAGATACTGATAAACTATTGGGATCTAGAGACCGAGGCATTCAATCTTGATGGGAAACCATTGAGGATCGAAGTGGATGATATCTACTTCATAACAGGATTGTCTTGCCCGGGCGGGGTGGTGAATCCCAAAGTCCAAGGGGCTAGAGGTGGGTATACTATTAGGCGTCAAGGCTACTCATGTTCTATGCTGTGGAGTTTTTGAGACCCGCGATTTATGATTGGTGCACCTCACTACTGGCCAATATGAAGAGTGAGTTGATTGATTGAAAACTCTATAGGATGAGGAACTTCGGGTTCACATCCATAATGTGTAGTTTTTTCTTCTAGAGAGATCCATCTCTGAGCCCAAGAGTAGATATTACTCCACATGATCTATGTGGTCCAACCATGTCATGGTGGACCGAGGTGATGCGACAGCTAGGAGGTGGTAGGATGACAAGCCCTTACAAGGATGAGTTCTTCCACTGGTGACGACAACAGATCATCATGATCAATGACTACCCCTATGAGGGGATAGACTACCGAGGGGACCGAGATATGCCATTGCCACCAGGATCTGCTTGTGGAGAGATCAATGAGTATTTATTTTATATATTTCATTTTTTTTGTGTTTGTTTAATTTGATAGGGGCAAACAAAAAATGAAAATATTTTTGTATGGTATCATGTATTAATGGTTATTTATTTGACACAGAAGTAGGTCCACGACAACCAGAGGGATATCCATGACATTGGTGCAGAGGCCGAGGATATGAGATGGTAGGCAGAGGCGCAGAGAGAGTCCTACATAATGTGTATGGAAACCTGTATCGTTTGATGCACTGGGTTCCTATGGTCCAAGTGGAGGATCTGCCAAAAGTGATGCAAAAACAGGTGGTGGGTGTACCCAGTGCGTGGGTGAGGATCTTCTAGAGCCTTGAAAATTCCATAGTGTGTTATCATGACATGCACCTAGGACCTTAGGAATATATGTCGTGTTCATATGATGTACCGACTGTATAAGTATTCTAGGGCTACAAGCCCCATTTGTACTATGACACCATTCTTTTTGAAATATATATAAAAAACTATTTTGGTCTTCGAATTTACTTGCATATCTTACAATGGATGTATGAATGTATGCATGTTTTAGTTCCTTAGTTATGTGAAAATGCCAATCTAAAAGGTAATTAGCATATGCATCGTATACGTGATTAAAGCTTCTAGGTACATGATTGTAAGTTATAAAATCAAAATGTTGTTTTAAAAGTCGTACCTGAAGGAAACGTTGGAGTAGTGTAGGATCTCTGACCTGGTAACTATCATTCAATTGACATACAACTAACTAGGAGTTCAGGCGAACTTCTAAGGATCTAACACCATATGAAATGGTGTCGCACAATAGCTCTATAACGACACTATACTCAGCCACCTTGCTCGTTCAAGGCCCTAGACAAACTCCACCTGAAGACACCAGTTGTCCCTTAGGTGAATAGATAACCCAAGCGACAGAAGCCATGTTCCAATTATGATTACTGGCACCATCTACGAATCCTAATAACATCGATGAATCCGTTGACATATGCCAACCAAAGGAAAACTGAATAAGCAAGTCGTCGACACCAAAGAATAAAAAGTGAAATATATACACTAACATACATTAGTATACAAAAGTCATGCTCGAGCTTGAAGTCTCAAACGTAATATCGTTTGAGATAGAGCCCATTTCTGGGCTCACCCAGCACATTCTCTTCATAATCTTCTAGTTCCTAGGATCCTTTTTCAAGGACACGTCACATGATGTAAGGACTGTGCCACATGGGATTAAACTTTCCTTCCCCCAATGGTTCTTTAGTTTGGTCATAGAGAAGGACCAAGTCACCATCGATGTAGAGCCAGGGACATACAGACTTATCGTATTAGACCTTAACACATCATTTATTTTCCTCGATGGCCACATTAGCATCTCAACGCAACTCTAGGTGTAGAAGGCATTCTTCGAGATCGATCGTGTCAGGTAGGAGCTCTATTTCCAATTTGAGAGAAGGGATTTCACATTCAATAGGAAGGATCGACTCCATCCCGTGAACTAACTGAAACAATGAGAAACTGGTAGAAGTATTTACCATGGTTCGGTATGCCCATAGTGTAGGGTAAAGAATCACATGCTAGTTATATTTACTCTTTCCAATAGTGTTTTGCAAAATTCTCTTGAGATATTTATTCATGGCCTCTACTTTTCCATTTTCCTGGGGATAATACGGTGACAAATGGTCATGTTTAAAACCCATTTTAGATTCTAACTTTTTCATCATTTCATTATGTAAGTCACTACCATAATCAGTGACAATCTCCTTCAGGATTTTGAGCCGAGCTATATAATCTGATTGAATATGAAAAACGTTGCAATCTCACCATCATATTTAACGTTAGGCATGGCCTCAACCCATTTAGTAGAATAATCCATGACCACAATAATGTGATGATGCCCCCCAGCTGAGGCTAGGTTGCAGTCCATGAAATCCACGCCCCACTTAGTGAAGGGACCAATAGTGATGACTAGGTGAAAAGGGGTAGGGTGTGAACACATCTTATGAGCAAGCACCTGGCAAGGGTGACACTTATTGACCGCTTCAATGCAATCTTTAAAAATTGACGGCCAAAAATAACCAAATTGCAATATCTTTTGGGCTGTCGCAAACCCAGATAAGTGACCACCACATGCCCCACTATGGAAGTAATTGAAAATATCTTCAGCCTCTTCATGATTCAAACAACAATGCAAAATATTATCCACCCTTCGATGATATAATGTATTGTCAATAATGAGGTAGTTTTTGGCTTGATGGCATAAACATCGTCAGTCGTCTCTCAAAAGATGTTGGGGAAGCTTAAGGGTTTGAAGGTAGATTAAAATATCTCCATACTAGGGGTTTGAAGACAATATAAGGAAGATGTGTTCATCCGCAAATGAATCATCATGAAAAATGTCCTCATCCTTCCTAGGGAAGTCTAACATCAGTTTTGCAAGAACTAGTGACTTCTTGGATTTTGTAGAAGAAAAATCAAGATCAAATTCATGTAGAATCACAATCCATTTATGTACTTCCCCCCTACGATACACGGTGTAAGGACATATTGAAATGGATTGACATATGGAACTATGATATTCTTGCAGAGTAATATATAATGACATAATCGTTGAACTGCATGTACGACTGCTAAGGATAGATTCTCTACGTGAGAATACTTGAGTCCAGGACCAATTAGATTTCGGCTAAGGTAATAGATAACGTGATCGTGGAACTTGTCATATTCCTAAACTAGAACCATACCAATTGTCCCTTCAAACACATCAATATAAAGAAAAAAATATCTATTGTAGTCTAGGGGCTTCAACGGAGGTGTCGATACTAAGGATTTCTTAAGAGCATCAAAGGATTCTTTGGCTCACTCATCCTATATGAACGGAGTATCCTTTTTTAAAATATTCATGAAACCCTTAGTTATACTGGCATAGTTCACTACGAAACGAAGCAAAAAGTCAGCCTTCCCCTGTAAACCCTGAATTTGTTGAATATTATGCGGATGAGGCAATCAAAGTATTGCCTCAACCTTCATAGGATCCACCATGATCCCATGCTCAGAAACTTTGAAACCCAAAAGGCATCTAGAACTAATGCAATAGATGCATTTGTGAGGGTTCAACCGAATGCGATAATAGTGACATCTCTCAAATACAAGTCTAAGGTGAATCAAATGGTCAACCCTCTTTCGAGAGTGAGAAACGAGATCGTCTGAATAGGCTTTGGAAATGTGCTTAATATCATGAAACACAAAGGTAATGGCGCATTGGAAGGTTTCACCGATGTTTTTAAGACTGAAAGGCATTTTCCAGTATGCAAAGGTACCCCAAGGACAAATAAACATTGTCTTGTGTTGATCCTCGGTTTTAATTTGAATTTGATTATAACCTGAAAATCCATCCATAAAAGAAAATACTTTGCTTCCTGCACACTCATCAATAATCTGACCAATGAAAGGACTGGGGAAATTATCTTTAGGACATGCTTTGTTCAGGTCCCTAAAATCCATACATACGTGGATGATTCCTTGCTTATTATCCACAGGAACGGAGTTGGATACCCATTGGGTCAATGGAACCAGGTAGATGAAGCCAACGTTGAGAAGATTCTCCACTTATGCCTTAATAGCAAGGGCCTTCCTAGTATTTACAACTCTAAGTCTTTGTCGAACAGGTTTAGCATTTAGATAAGTATTAATTTCATGTTCAGAAATATTGGGGTCAATTTTTCCATCTCTTCATATGGCCAAGAAAATACATCTCAGAATTCGTTAAAGATATCGATGTAGTTCTGAATTTCTTTAGGTGAATGATCTACACCGATATATACATTTTCAATTTTACTAGGGGTTCGAGATATGTCGATAGTGACGGTGGGAGAAATTTTTGCCATGTTTCCTTTGGCATATACACCATTTGTATCTAACAGGACCATGACGTGATCGACTATCTCACTCAAGTTGGACCTACACTCATCATGTTCAATCCATTCAAGCCACGAGATAAAATACAATCTATGATGAAGGTCGTCCCAAGGCCTATCCAGACCAGACATGGCCTCTATGATGGATTCATCCAAGGGTAAAGTATCGCTGAGGTAGTCACATGAATAAGATGATTGGACAACCCATATGGGCTCTAATATGGGATCCACCTCATCCATCCACAAGGAGGAAGGATCCAGGTCTGCAGTATCTTCTAGTATAGCTTGATAGGAAATATCTACTATGGATAGTGGAATTTCCATCCCAATGTGTGAATGACCTTCATATGACATGCCCGAAGAAGGTAGTGTCCATGGGTCATTAAGATATGATGTACGGAAAGGAACAGACCGTAGTGATGATGAAGACTCACTAGAGATGGCATTGATGTGTGCGATTGGTGTCGATAAATTGAAAGTTCCCATCAAGGGGGAGTACATACTAACACCAACGTTCTCAGTTTCCTGTTGAGATTTATCAATAATGGGGACCGAGGGTCCCACATATGCAGAAGGACTAGGATGGGCAAAGAGAAACTAGTCAATCGTCACTAGCTTCCCTTCATGAGGAAAGCATAAAACAAGGAAAACCGATGACACTACGAATGTCATAGTGTAAGTCCAATTACACCCCAATAAAGGTTGTAGTCAAGAGGCGCATCAACCATCTCGACCTCAACCTCCACGGTCTTTTTGCCTAAATGGACTGGGAAAGTGGGAAGAATACCATGGGGTCTAAATGAACGTACATTGAATGTGGTGAACATGGTGTTGGACTGAGAAAGCAATGGAGAGCCAATGGATTTCCAACAAGATAAAGACATAAAATATGTCTAAGCACCTTCATCAATGATAGTACGCTTGATGGTGACATCCATACCCTCCACATGGATTTGAAAGGCCACATGATAAGGAAAGAAAGGCTTGACATATATAACATCAAACTTGATAACTTCTGAGCCACTCGGGTCTAGAGCTCCTAAAGAAAATAAAAAGGCATTCCTCTATGTGGGACACATCTGGAGCACCTCCAAGTCCGACATCGCACACCGTGTTTGTCAAAAATCCTCGACAATTGAGTAATTTTCGGCATCTTTGACATTAGGATTGTGCACATAACGCTTAAGGAATCCTTTCATAATACGAGGAAGAGGTTCTGGCTTATCAATATGCAAATGTGTTTCTAGAGGAGGAGGCTCTAGACCTATAAAAAGATGCGAAGAACCATAATCATGAGATCGAGTGGCTATATCAATCTCAGATTTAACCATATTGATGCATAAATGGCCACCATCATGTGCTGAGGGGTTTTGACTCCCGCTCGACACATTTCTGGTGTTGGAGGATCCCAAGGTCATATTTTGGTTATGTGGAAATGGGTTTGTCAGCACAACAGGCTACTACACTATGAGCCTTGAGGATTCCTCTATTTCGGGGCATAAGTGGGTAAGGTGATCATATTTACAAAGTTTACAAGGAAACTTAACCTTCCTCTTTTCTTTATTTCCCTCACCTGATACACATTATTTTGGTCACCCCAGTGATCCATTGACAACATGTGTTCATGTT
>CBVK0103566429.1:0-10773 GCA_900067695.1 Picea abies
CTCTGAGTCATGACTCTCCTCAAGTACCTACAACTCTAAATGCTCCTTGTATGGAATCATCACAAGAGGCTCCTCCCTCAAACCATGAGTGCCACTCATGCCCTCATGTGTCACGACTACCAAAGATGATTGAGTTTATGTTGTAAGTGATGAAGAGCATTCCAAACGCAACTGGTAATAAATCTCCTCAACCTCGTTTTCCTTGTCTTCAGCAATCTTGAGAGCAAGATCCCTATCCATGAACAACTGCAAGTAATCTGATTTCATATTTTCCAATGCTTCTCCGATTGGCTGCAATTAAGTACTGGTGATCCCATTTTCAACTTCCCATTTCCTTTCCTCAATATAATCCTGCCCAATAATATCTTCTATGTATCTCTGAGTTTCATCAGCCCTTGTTAATACCCGCACAATTTTCTCCTCTGAGACTAATAACTAGTCCTTCAAGTCCTCCATTGTTGAAGGCCTTTCTTCATATTCATCATAGTGGCATGGGTTGTCCCACCATTGATTTTATCTTTTGTTCTCCACTGTAAGAAAACTACCCTCATCAAAACCAATTGGCTCACTAGATGATACCATGCTATTTCCAAAAGGTGGGATAACATCATGATCAAGCACCGCTTCATCAAGGAAACTCTTCCCTCTACAAGGCCTATCAAATATGGTCTCTAAGTTAACATCAAAGAGACTTTTGTCCCCCATACCATCAACAACATTTGTTTCTTCTTCATCCCAAATCATAATGCCATTAATTAGTTCTTGTTCATCCCAAATCACAGTGTCATTCTACTAGAATGAAATTGTATCAGTGATATCTTATTCTTTGTTTGCCCAATCTCCTTTGTGGTCTCAAGTTCTAAGGCCTCATGAGCATCCATGTTCTCATTTACAGGAGAGGAAACATATGAAGAGTCAACATTTTCCTCATTTTTATAAGCATCAAAATCTTCAGAAACTAGTTCCTTTTTCCTTGGAACCTTCACTTTCTTGTCCACTGATACTTGGGGTTCACCTTTTTCCTTGGAACCTTCACTTTCTTGTCCACTGATACTTGGGGTTCATACCACTCAAGATGTTTGATGGTGCAAAAATACTTGAATGACTTGGCTACGTGAAATGTTGCACCAATCTCGTGATACTCCCTCAAACAATCTGCAAACTCCTCATCCTATCCTTTTGGTCCTATTTGTTGCCCCTTTGAACCACTAGCTCCATTATTCCCTACATTGTTTTGATGGCTTTCCATAGCCTGCATCAAATGTTGTTGCCCATGTGCAAGAATATTACGAATATTCCTCACGTTGTTCTCCATATTTGATCATAACTTATCCTCTCTACTATTGCAACTGAAAGTATAAGTGCAAGTTATCACCACTGAAATTTAGTGGAAGCAATCTGAAATAACTCCTGACTGATTTCCCCTATGGCTGGCAGGAAAACGAGCTCTGATACCACTGTAAAATCCCCACTAATTTTTTGGGGGTTTTACTTAGTTTAGTAGTGTAGACATTTCGTCAAACACTTTGCTATATAATGTTGTTAGATTTTGTTTCCGGTGTAGAAGTATAAACAAACAAATTTGCATCCCCTTTGAAATATATTTGACACACAATATATATGACAACAAACTAGAAATGAAAATACTCTATTAAACAACAAGAGATAGAACAAATCTGATTGCTTATTTAACGATTAATTCTAGACTGATACATCAACAAAATAACTCATAAGTTGTCTTGATAAGTGTCAATAACATATGACAATCATTGATTGGTGATGAAGGTAAGGTTGAAGCTGTAATAATAGCTAGAAAGCCCACTCTTCTGCTAATAAATGGGTCCTTTACACCCAGAACTTGGTTTTCCAGTGAATACTCAACTCACCGTGATATCAATCGGCCACTCTACCACTAAACTCGGCTCAACAGAGATGTATTTTTCCCCTAGCAGGTAGGAATCAACCCCAACAAGTATAACTCGCCCCCAACAAGTATAAAATCTCCCTAGAAAGTATAAAATCGATCCCAACAAGTGTAAAAACGCCCCAACAAGTATAAAATCGACCCCATCAAGTGTAAATCACCCCAACAAGTATAAAATCGGCCCACCAAGTATTAAATTTGGCCAACACACTCCAACTCGGCCCCTGTTGCCAATAACCCGTCCAACACACTTAAACTCAACCCCTTTAACTGCTAATGCATCCAACAAGATGAGAACTCGGCCTCAAACTGATGTAACTCAGTCCACAAGGTAAAGAAATCAACCCACAAAGAAAAGACATTGCCCAAGTGAGAGGATCTACCTCCAAAGGAGTGACACGACCCCCACTCTTAATAAAATGCAACAGACACACACACCAAAAAACACAACCATCAAACCCTATTTGCCTTCTTTAAGAAAAATCGACCCCTATGAATGAAAACGTAGCTACTAAAGATGAAAAACTCAGGCACACTAAAGCACAATGAAGAAATCTGAATGATTCCTCCTCTACGATCGGCTAGGGTGGATAGTTTCACCACCGAACCCAATCTCAATCTCTTTCTCTAGGGTTTTTCATCCCAAGAGTCAAATCCACAAGAGCTCTCTCAAATTCGTTTTTAGAAAATAACAATGCATAATGAGAGAGGGCACTTTCATTCATCTTTTATTTCCTCGTTGACCCTTTTCTCACCCTTTTACCTTTTTGTGACCCTTTTAGCTTAAAAGATTAAAGTGACCTTTCTAATGTTGAATTGATTATTAGTCACAATGTCACTTTATAACCCTTTTCCCTTTTTCCTAATGTCACTTTAGAAATATAACATTTTAGGCCTAAGTGACATCAAATAACCACCTTGACCCCCTTTTCTTTGTTGTCTATAGCCTACGTTTTCCTAATGTCACTTTAGAAATATAACATTTTAGGCCTAAGTGACATCAAATAACCACCTTGACCCCCTTTTCTTTGCTATCTATAGCCTATGAGAGTCTTTAAAGCTACTACATCATCCCCCTGGAGTGATCACTTGGAAAGGGACATCACGGTGGAAGCCCAACATCCAAGAGAAGGGTTGGATAAGACTTTTTGTTTCTAATTTTAAGATTATTAATTATAAAGTACTTTTGAATTTTTTCAATTTTTTTTGCAAATTTCTTTAAAAATGCTACAACCTAGAATTTTCAAAATATATAAAATCAAGAGCGTGAACGAATAATTTTTTTCTCATCACAAAAAATCTATTTTTTACACTTGTTCAAAAGTCCAAAATGTGTTTTCCAACGTCCATCAAATGAACTTGTGATGAAAATCAACTTCAAAATATTTGTAAAAAAAAAATCATCCAAAATCTTATAATAATGATTACTATTCTAGTTAAGGTGTCAACCTGCCCTGGATGGGGTGTCATCCAGCTAGCATGAGAAATAAATTGGGAACAAGAGACCAAGCCATTTGGCAGCTCGAGTCTCTAGGAATATCAGTGGAGATGACATCGCCTTCACTCCACACATGAGACATAGCTCATTCCCAAGTTCTAAAGAAAGAGAGTATGTACGAAGAACCGACATACTAATCCGTTGACGTCATGGAAACTTATCCCTGGTACATTCGAGTTAAGGAGGAAATTACTAATTTATCCAGGTTGTGCAAAATTGAAAGGACCTTCGTGTGGCATCTAGCATGTTAATTTTAAGCAACGTCTCCCCGGGTTCGTCATTGTGTATGTTATTTTTGGCTTTGTCCTTGCAAGACAATGTTTCAATACTTTGTGCAACTAACTCCTCTTAGAAACAATATGTCGCATCGTCAGGAGTATGCTCATTCACATAGAGGCAACAGATACCGCAGACAGATGGGTCAGATCTCTGTAGGCTCAGAATCCACAGGCAGGGACATGAAAAGGAAAGGGACAGATTATCTGGTTTAACATCTAGCAAAGTGCAACAAGCATCACATTGAGGAGACAACCATTGTTTGGGGGCGTAAAGTCGAGTGGTTTGATAAGGGTGGAAAATCTCTAGGATTTTCTCCTCATCAGGTTCTTGGATTGCTCTCTCCCACCAGGTCCATGCAATCAAATCCGAGGGCCTTAGAAGGATACATTGTGGTTGCTCAATCTACAAGTTCTCTCCACCCCTCCTCGGATGCAAGCAGCAAGGGCATCTCTCCCTCCCACCTGGGTTCCTTGGGAGATCTTCAGTAATTGATCTTTGATATGCGAAGCGAGATAACTGATCTCAAATATTGCATTGAACTCTTGGATCATGACATATCCATGCATGTGGCCATGCATGTCACTCTAGTCCAACAACAGTCGATGCCTAACATGTTAGCCTAGGATGCTATCCTTCTTCACATGTCCATTCCTGTTTTGACGAACAACATGGGAGACGTTCTGATGGATGGCCATGTTTAATCTTCAGTTTAGATGTTTATTTTTCTTAGTTCTTATATCAGTTTCATGGCTACGAGCCACCATTGTATTCAAGTCCGGTTTATATTTCCTTTTTGCAAACTTGTTGTCATATTTTTTTGGCCTTGCGAGGAAATTCAAACTTAAAACTGAGCTAGAGATGAGTTGGTTTCCTCTCATGGCAACTTAGACTCGAGCATACTGCATGTACAATTCATATTTTTGTAGCAGGTAATATATAGAAGTTAACTTACCAAAAAAAAACTAGTATCAACCTAACTTGTTTTTTCCAAAAATACTTCTAATTTATTAATATAAATACAACAAAAAAATAGAAAATATCCTTACTTAACCTCCTATATTACAATTAGTTTTTTGTACAAATATTTTTTTATACAACCTTATGGTAATAGCATTGGACCCCCCCTAAAAAAAATAAAAAAAAAATTAGATCTTTGAATTTCTTCCATATTTTTTTATATATATATGTATACAACCTTATAGTAACAATAATAAGTTTGAATTTAGAGAATGGAAAAATGGAAAATAAAATGAAAAAAAATGTAAGGTATGATATGTTTAAGTTTAAGGGGTCAGCTAAATTAATTGTCATTAATATTATTGGATATTTAGTTTGGTTCTTATTAATGTTGTTGGGCATTTAGTTAGTTCCATATTAACAAGTGTCTAATTAATATTTGCATATTTTAGATTATTTAAAAAAAAAATTAATTAAAGAATAATGTTATAAATAAGTAATTTATGGGTTAGATAACTAATTTTAATGATTAGAAGTTGAACAAGTAATTCTAATGATTCAATATAAAAAATTTAGGATCAATCTTTTTTGTTTTTTCTCTATGTTTAATTATTTTCATTTTTAATAAATTTATATTAATATATAGAAAGAATATGTAAAATATTATATTTTTATTATATATATTTGTTAGTTATATGTCATTATCCTATATGGTATGATCTTAGAGTAGTTTAACTTTTAAATAAAGAAACGTTTAAAAATAATTTAAGTTTAGTATAATATGTATTTATTGGAGAATTATATAACTTTTAAATAAAAAATACTTTGGAAAATATTAAAAAGAATTTAAGTTTAGGTATAATATGTATTTATTGGAAAATTATATATATATATATATATATATATATATATATATATATATATATATATATATAAATTAGATGCATATTAATTTTTTATTCATGCAGATAATAATTTCACTATCAAATTTAAAGTATAAAGTATGAATGAGAGAGATATAATATGCATTTATTGGAGAATTTAATACATGTATATATATTTAATTAGATGCACATTAATTTTGTCTTCATGTCTAATAACTCGAGTGCACTATCAAATTTAAAATATGACGGAGAGAGATGTCGATAGGTGTCTTGTTTTATATTGAATGAATTATTATTTAAATTTTAAAATACAATTAATGATATAGTCTTTATTATCATTAACTAAATATGTTAGTTATATTTCATTATGTTTATTATTTTTTAATAACATATATTTTAAATAAAGAAAAAAGAACATTGAAAAATATTGGAAATTTTAGTAAATGTACATATTTAAGTAGATGTATGTTAATTTTGTATTCATGTCTATAATAACTCCATTGCATTATCAAATTTAAAGTATCAATTTTATAGATAATAAGTGCTTGAATGAATTATTATTTAAATGACGTTGTTGAAATGTTTTATGTTTTTGGTTAGAATCGGGTGACTTAAGTGAATGAATTATTATTATTTTTTATTTATTAATTTATTAGCTAGAATCGAATGAGAATATGAATGAGAGATGTTTATAGGTATCTTGTTTTATATTGAATAGATTGTTATCTAAATTAACAAATGGTAAAATGTTGATTATCATTAACTAAATATGTTAGTTATATTTCATTATCTTATATGTTTATAATTTTCTAGTAGCATATTTTTTAAATAAAAAAAAAGAGAATATTGAAAAATATTAAATACAATTTAAGTTTAAGTATAATATGTATTTATTGGAAAATTTAGCTTATGCACTAATTTGGTGTCTTTTAGCGGTGACCTTAAAAATATATTATTATTATTATTATTATAGTAATTTTGTTGGAGTAATCAAGTCCTACTTGTCTTATGTGCTTAATATGTGATTTGTTACTTGTAATGTAGAGATTATCTATACGTGAGCGATTTTCTTTGTAATTTAGGGGTTTGTTAGATCTAGGAGAGGTCTTAGATCCTATTTAGGTGCGTGGTTGAGATATTCTCTCAACAAATGGATAATGTGACTAAGATAGCCAATCTATCTTAAAGCCAAGCTTAATGTATTTATGTAATTGTGTTGATTGAATAATAATAATATACGAGAACAGATTTTGTGTGTGAACAATGTCTTCTCTCCCATTTTATGAATTGGTATAAGAGCAGGACTGGAATTAAATCCCTCACGGAAGGGACCAAGAACATGATAGAGCTTTGAGAGTTGATATGTTGTACACATATAGGATTAAGATTATGAGACTGAATTGATTCTATAGGTTAGAGTAGATTTTCGCCAGATATCATTGAGTATTTTTGCAATTGAAATTTGTTGTTAATTTTTGTTTGCATTGTGAAAATAAATCCATTACCAAAAGGGAGAAGGCCTTGCAATCATAATCGATCTTGAAACCACCTATTCCTACACCTTTGTGGTTTCCAGGGCCATTGTAGAATTATCAAGGGAAGTGGGCATTCTTGGAGAAAGTCTACTAGTTGGAGGTGCTTCTCTGTGATCTAGAGCTCCTGGTTGTTAGTGGATGAAAAATTGTGGAGGTTCTAGTTCCCAGGATTTCTCTTTCTAGGAGGGATTATGCAACGAGCATGAATAAAATCCATGGAGAGGGTTGTGATGCCGATGATGACTGAGACGATTGGTTGTTCACAAAAATGAAGTAGATGGATATGCAGAAGAAAACAACCACCCTTGTATCCATGACCATAGAGGACTATTCTTGCAAGCTAGAGAAAGGGGATTACACTAGCATGTATCCTGAAGTCGAAGGTGGAGAGGACTTCCATTATCGAGCTTGTGGCTTGATTGAGAAGGAATGTTCATTCACTAGACGGAGTCGTGATGGACATCAACTCATTTGGGATGGCGAAATAGATATGCACGTGGGGAAAGGTGCAACATGTGGGCATGAAGTCATGGCCTAAGTTTTTGGATGAACCTTTATTTTAAGAATAGAGAAAATAGTTATATGAATTTTTAAGAGAAGGGATTTTGTTAGTTATTTTAAATATATTAGTATTAATGTTGGTTTGTAAAATAAATTATGATGAATCTCAAAATCATATGAAAGAGGTCATAGTGTAAGACTAACTCAGATACATTTAGTAATTAGAATAATTTCCTAGAGAACTAGCGAGCACCATGGTTGGGTTCCTAGGTGTCATGGTAGATGGAAGTATGTCCATAGGATGGCCAATTGTTTAGTCTTTGTAGTCAAATTTGAATTTATTTTTTGGTTTGAAGCAATTGTATTTCCAAAGCTAGAAGGGATCAAGTACATGTAAAAGCTCAATATGAATGGTTTTCCAGTTAGTTCGAGAGTTGTGCATATAGGGAACGATACCTCATTAGTTGTTGAAGACATGTGAGTGGTATATTAATGAGGTTATGCGATATGTGTGTGATTTGTTGTCCATTAGTTGACTTCGAGAGATCCGTGATACAAGAGTTTAGGGGGGAACTCGGGAATTCAAATGTAATGTCCCCTTCCAAATGACCATTCTAGAAGGACGACTTAGTGGTCTATGTGATTCTCGTAGGCCATGGCCAATTAAAAAAGGGTTTAATAGATTAATTATTTGATTTCATTTGTAGGAAAACGCTACATTATAAAGTGACATTGACTAATTAAAAAATGACTTGAAGAATAAAGTTAATAAAACCTTATAAAGTCACTTTAATCACTTAAGTGAAGTAAAAAGGTAAAAGGGTCATCCAAAAGGGTACAAGGGTCATACAAAAGGTGAGAGAGGATACAAGAAAGATGAGAGCTCATTCTTTGATTATGTTGATGATTATTTCTGATATTGAATTGGAGAGCTCTTGGAGCCTTTATGGTTTGGAGGAAATCCTTGTGCGGATTTGTTTAAGTGGTGAAAGATTCCATCCTGGCTGATCATGTTTCGATGGTGAAAGATTCCACCCTATCCATTAGAAGGGAAGATCATTCATATCTTTCACTTGCATTCCATTGTTGAGGAGATTTATTCATCTTTTGTTACACATTGGGATAGATAGAGGTCATATCATTTTTTGTGGAGGTTGAACTCTTACTCTGGAGGTCGTTCTGCTTGGGTAGTGGTTGAGTTCAGCTTGTGGGGGTCGTATTCATCTTGTAGCAACCAAGTTTCTAGTGGGAAGGTCAAGTATTCAAGTGTGCAGGATGAGTTTCTTTGTGGAGGCCACATTCATCATTTACAGGGCCAATTTCACTTGTAGAGGGGACAAGTTTTGCTGCAGGGGTGCATTTATCCAATGGCAGGGCCATATTTATGCTTATGAGGGATGAGTTCTTCTACAACAACAAAATTTATTGCTGAATGGGAACCTTATTTCCTTGCTTGGCTGAGTTTATCTGCTATGAGGGTCGTGTTAGCTTAGTCCTGGATCATGGTTCCTGTAGAGGTTGTTTCTTTATTTGTTGGTTGCTTTTGAGAAGTCATTTAAGTCCTCAAGAGTAGCCTACAACACTATATATCTTGTACTCTCATATCTGTACCATCTCAAGAAATGAGGTCAGAAATATAATAAATAAAATCTAGTTTTGGTTACATGTGCTATTTTAGTGGCTTGATTAAGTTGTTTTCAAATTTCTTCTTGTTGTTGTAGTTTACATTCTATGTGAAACTTTGTTTCTCACACAAAAAACTATGCTTACACCATAAACACTTTAAGAAATCAAACCAAAAAATACACAAGATCGATCAAAGGAATTTTACCATGGATTTAGGTTTACAACTAAAGTGTTTGACATAATCCATGAACTAGAAGAACACCTAAAAACACTACAACAACCACAAGAAGGTATTTACAGTGGCATTGGGGTATGCTGCCCAAGTGTTTGTCAAAATTGGGTTATTAGAGTGGGGTTTTGGGTATGCTAGCTAAGTGTTTGACAGAAGTCCTAAGCCAGAAAACCACTAGGATATTTCAACAACAAGCAAAGATTTATAACAACCATATGGAGGGACATTGCATTAACTTAGGAGCTACACCTTTACGAGGGTTAAAAGATAGCTTGATGGAGTTAGTATCCTGGAATATTTCAAAATGGTTAAGGGATGTTAATGAAGACCAAACCTGAAAGAGATAAAGACAAGTACTCATTAAGGGAGGGTGTTGGAGCAATTAAATCGTACGCGTCTTATGTGCTTAATATGTGCTATTCTTCATCATATTATTAAGATTGTGGTTTTCCAATTGTAATGTAGATATTATCTCTACGTGAGTGATTTGCTTTGTTATTTAGGAGTTTGTTAGATCTATGAGAGATCTTAGATCCTATTTAGGTGTGTGGTTGAGAGATTCTCTCAACAAATGGATTGTGTGACTAAGATACTCAATCTATATTAAATCCAAACTTAATGTATTTATATGTACCTATGTTGATTGAATAATAATAATATAAGAGAACATATTTTGTGTGTGAATAATGTCTTCTCTAAGTCTTCTAATGTGAGGATTGTAGAATTGAAGGCAAACATGACCATACAAAACAAGCAAATTGATTTTGAATCTTGCAAGAAGCTCTCATTCATTGGTCTCTCTTCCAAAACTCACTTGAATTCCATGCAAGAAACCCTCAAGTTTTCTAACATTTTCTATTGTAAGAACAACCTAGTTTACATGAAAACTTTCTACGTGTTAGTAACTTTCACTTTTTGATGTCTTATGTCATTACAGAGTATAGTAGCAACTTCATGATGTTGAATTTTCTTGAAATGAAGTGTGTAAGAGTTTTTTATTTGTCCATTTTTTTTTTAATATAATTGATATCTATTTAAAAAAAAAAATCTTAAAAATATTTTCCATTATAAATTCATTATATTTTAAATTCTTAAAAGTTTCCCATTATAAATTTATTATTTTTTAAATTTAAATTCTATTAATTTAGATAAAATCACCAATACCATCAATCAATTTTGTAAATCCTTTCCTCCTATTCTACATCCCATCCACCCAACTTTGTGAATCCTTTCCTTTTATTCTACCTTCCATCCCTCCACCAAACTATTCTACATCCCATCCACCCAACTTTGTGAATCCTTTCCTTTTATTCTACCTTCCATCCCTCCACCAAACT
>CBVK0103566451.1:0-20383 GCA_900067695.1 Picea abies
TATGACTGTACATAATGTGTTTCATGTTTCACTGCTTAAGAAATATGTACCTGATGCTAATCATGTTATCGATTGGACTGTGATTCAGGTGGAACCAGAAGGTGTCCTGCAGGTGCATCATGTGCGCATATTGGACAGGAAAAGAAAGTAGCTCCAGAATCGAGCTATAGAGCTTGTAAAGGTTCAGTGGACCTGGTACGGTCCTAAGGACGTGACATGGGATCATGAAGAAGTAATGCGGGTAGAGTACCTGCATCTTTTTGAAAATTTTGAAGGACACACAGAGGCAATGTAAGTTGCACTGAGGATAGTGAAAAAATAAGGGGAGGGGGATTATAGTGTCCCCAAGGCCGAGCCCCGTTACAGATCATGATATGTGCAATGAATTGTAAATGTGTTCTATAGGCTGGTGAGCCAAGTTTTGTATAAGATGGAAGGCTTATGTGTTTGTTAGTCTAGGGAGCCTAAGTGTTGAAGGCCAGGAGCCTGTTGATGTACTTATATGTATGCAGCACATCAATGAAATATAAACACCTGCCAGGTGTAGACCGACCACGATGAATGAGTGATGGGGGACTAAGCGTCCACAGAGTGGGCAAGGAATTAGGGGCTGGAAGGTGGGAAAATGGCTGAGTGTTGAGCCTAGGGGCTAAGCCTAGGGGGCTTAGGCCTAGAATAATGTTTTAATATTATTTTAAAAAGAGACATGTGCATTTTTTTTTATCCTAAGTTCCTGGCAAGGAGGGAACATGCAAAGGGGATGCACGTTGTGGTATGCATGCAGTTCCCAGGGTGAAAAGTGTCAACCCTAGTGCATGCAAATATAATCGCCAAGATGAACTGTGGGGGGTGATCTTCTTCCATTCAGACCCGAACCTCTGAGCGTGGAACCGGTACGACCTCTGCCAGAATACCCTGGTTCATCTCTGAAAGCCGTAAAGCCTATGTTTGTTCTGCAAAAATACGTGTATGCCCTCTGTTCTGAGAGTCGAGAAGATTGTGTCCGTCTGAAAGGCCAGTTCACTCTTTACCCGTTCGAAACTAGGGAGTATAGGTAATTTCCTGCGTGGATTATTGTCACGTGTTTCCAGAACCAACACCGTGAGATCATCTTGTGACTGTTGAACTGGTTTGTGGAAGCTTGTGTCTATGTTCCCCGTGGTTTGTGGTGACCACACAGTATTGGACTACGTGAGGCTTGTTGGCCTGTGAGTGACTCCTCCAGGTGAGAGAGTGCGCAGAGGGAGGAGAGAACTCTTGGAAGGAACCCTGTATCTGCCATAGAACCCGGAGACTTCCGGTCCAGTCTATTCCTGTAACCCAAGGTAAGGGAGACTGGCAGCCAAAGGACTGTCCAAGTGACAGAGAAGGTGCACTCTCCTGGGGTGGAACAGGCATGTGGGGAATGAGGGTCTGTGGGCAGTGAGCGTGGGAGATTCCTGGAAGAGCTTTCTTCTTGGTGATTGTGTATGACTGAATTCCCTGTAACCTCAGCTCGAGTCTAGATTCCTTTCCCTGGGGCGGAGCTCAGTCCCAGCTTGAGGGTGACCCACTGTTGAGTTAAGGAGCAGTGCGGTCTACGGCTGGGAGGTTCGTGGAAGGCCTACACTTGGTTGGTGGATTCCACCATTGATAAAGATAAGTATCTGACTATGTTCTTTCACATTTTGGCATGATTGTGCTGTATATATTATCATGCTTTCCACTGTGTAAATGAATTACTGTTGAATGCTATGAGTTGTTTCATTGTAGCAGTAACTTATATATTTTACTCTGAGGTTTAAGTGTGTTTAATTGTTTAAATGCATGTGCTTATAATTCCTGTATAAATTATGTAAAAATTCATGTATTGGAATGGTATCTGAGAGGTTTGAAAACCTCGGTAGTGAAAAGGTACACTACACCCCACATTGACAACACTAGGAAGGATTTAATTTCATCCAACCTTCCTCTCTTCAATAGGTTCAATATTTTGAATAGTTGAATGCATCCAATCCACCTCACCAAACCAATAGTAACTGGAAGAAAGGAAGGAATAGAAACAAAGGACAAGGAGGGAACCCCACTCAACAAAACCCCCAAGGGAGAGGAAACTATATCTAATCCAATCAAAACCCTCAAGGGGGAAATAATAATGGCCAACCATGACAAGGGATAAATAAAAATAATTGAACCAATTACCCTTGCACATTATCTGGTGAATATGGCAATTACACTCACCATTTACCTCAAATTGTTGACTAAAAATGTATGAAGGATTACATGAATCCTCAACAGTAACCCAAACCCCAGGGTCCACCACTAGGAATCCCACTTATATACCATCACCACCACTACCGACAGAATTACAAAATCCTATCCCACATCAAGGAGTCATTAACACTCAACCAGAAGAGACCCAATTCCCACACCCTCATGGGAAGTTCCCTTCACCCTACTAGCCACACACAGGAAACACCACTAACCACAATATCCTTCTCACCAATGAAGAGGAAATCCTCTTACAAACTCCCAATCACTAATATGGTCCCCCCTTATCCATTACCCACCATTTTGGAAGCTCCCCATCCACTAACCAGATAACCATTGACGATCCCTCATCCTAACACTAAAGCCATTGCCCACATGCCTCACGCACCATTCGTAGGAATGTGCATAATCCCCATGCCCAGGCCTCCCATAGCTATAGTCTTATTGACGATATCACTCAACCACCTACTTCCACATCAGCTATGAAAGTCCTTTAGACATGCCCTTCCCAACAAAAGGCATTACTTTCACAATTGGGGGCAGTAGATCTTGTAGACACCCGTCTAATCGCATTTGATTTAGAAAACAAAGACCCATGACTTCCATCTTTAGTCACACTCCATATTCCTGTCAAAATATGGAATATCATTGTCCGTCATTGCATCATAGATGAAGGAGCATCCATTTGCATCATGTCTAAATCAATATGGCAACAAATTAGTTCACTCAAGTTTATCCCCTCCACCATCAATCTTCAAGCTTATGACGGTCGACCATACCAACCATAAGGCCTATACCAAAATATTCTGGTAGAACTAGGGAGAAAGAAAATTCTCATCGACATAAAGTTCATTGACAGTCTTCTTGATTACAACATCATTCATGGCCAGAGATACACGTATTCCATCCAATCCGTGGCATCATTAGTCTTCTGCACCATGTTATTGCGACATAATGGGAAACTTTTCACCATCAACCAATTAACCCATTATGAATCCAACCACTCAAGACACATTGATAACATCCTACCACTTATCCTCTTGAACTCCTAACTTGTCCCAATGATAGACGTCGGACCCGAGCTATTTCAAGATCCATCCTTTATTGGTACATACCAAGGCTTCCCTCACCCCAACCCCACCACTTCCATTGTTTTCATTGTCATAGCTGATGGTGTAGAGATACATGAACCCCCATCCATGGCGAGCTCATCAGACTCCACATCCACTCCTTCCCAACCAACCCCAATTCTTCCTAACAAAATCCCCATAGAAACTCCTCAAGATGGAACATCAAAGATCCCACCACTCGAGAGTCAAATCCCCATGTGGAAAACGGTCCCATTGGCCATCACCCAAACACCCTTATTTTACCCTCCTTGAGGAATAACAACATACCAAGTTTTCGTTTCCCTCACCTTACCTAATATGGTCATAGCCATCCCTGTATGGTATTTATAACCCCCATCCATGGTACCTGGTTTATCACTGCAACCTCAACCTGTGGTACCCTTATTGCAATCCATGGCCCATGCACTAGGGAATTTAAGACATTTGGGGGCATTGGTATCACCACCATGAACCCGGCTACAGACCATAGGGGAAACACCACAAACCAACACAAAAAACTGAAGAAGAAGGAACCTTTCCCCCTTCCACCCCACACATACCACCCCCATGCACATTATGTGCTTTCATTGGACATCCAACCAACATTTTCCTTGCCTTACTTGAGTTTCAAAATCTCATTCCAAAACCCGTAAGTATGCTACTACTACCCACACCAGTAGTCCCACTGGCCTCCCCGGAACCTTCTTCCTCCAAACCTCATATTTTCAGAAAAAAACATGCTTTTGCTATCTTCTCTCAATACAACCATTACACACACCACTTCCCAACCATTCATCAATTTTGGGACACCCTCGTAGTAGTGCGCTAAACCACATTTCCCAAATCATCCCAACCCATCTCCTCGATACCAATAGTTACTGGCATTCTCTATGTCTCCACCTCAGTAAATGAGCACAAGTGATTCCCTTTCATGTTATGTTACCAAATGGATCATTATAAATATCATTTCCCACTTATCATTGAGGGATGTGCATGCCAGAGGGCTTCCATCCCACCCATTACAACAATGGTACAAAAACCTCCAGACTAGGCTATGCACAATCCACACCCATGCAGTTATGGCATACAACCTACATGGCCCACCCTCCATCCTTTTACCCCTCTCTTCATCCCACCATGAGGTGAATACCTCCCACCAATCCCCCCAAACTCTCATGTAACACCGATTTACGACATTCCCCCTCTCCCATATCATGGTACATCCAATTCATATATGGATATTTGGTTCATGACATCTATCGATAATCCCCATTCCCCTTCCATAGGTCCATCTACCTGAGAGTCAAATAATGATATTTAATCCTTAACTCCACCACTGTCCCTAAACACCAAACCTACTACCCCCATGAGTCTCGAAACCCCACTCTCACTTGTTACAAAATCCTTGTACTCCATCACCTTTCAATCTGATGAATTTTGTTTTGAGGTTCTATGCACACTAGATTACCCATGGGATTTTTTTCATCATTGATCCATTTTTCTAGCGCCTAATTACTTTTGGCCACCCACAGATGCCCCTGACTGTTCCATCAAAGATAAATATTTCATCCCCTCTGGCCATGCAGACTGCTTCAAGAATCCAATACCTACACTTGACAGATTTGAAGAATGTAACATGGCCAATATCTCACCCAAAATCAAGATCGACATCTCATTCAAACCCAATGTCGTGGAATAAAACACCTTGGGGGAAACATGCTCCTCAAAGGAAATTATAGCATACAAAGCCATCTTCTAGGGATATTGAGATGTGTTCGCCTATTCATACACCAAAATGCTAGGGTTAGATTCAGCCATTGTTGAACATTGCATTAACAGTTGGCCTGATGTTTCCCCTGTTCACCAAAAGAAATGCCCCCTTCACCCTTCCAAATCCATGGTTATGAAATTCGAAATCTACAAACTACATACAAATTGCTTCATATACCCTATCACATACACGTCCTGGGTCTCCAAGATTGTCCCTATCAATAAAAAATAGGGTACCATTCAAGTTTGCATAGATTTCCATGACCTAAACCAAGTTTGTCCCAAAGTTGAATTCCCTACTCTTTTCATCAATCATGTCATCAATGCTTGTGTTGGTCATGAAGTCCTCTTCCTCATGGATGGATTTTCTAGCTACAACCAAATCCAAATCCTCCATGCAGATCAGTACAAAACTACCTTCACAAATCCTTGGGGAATCGTTTCCTATCACATCATTCCCTTCGGCCTAAAAAATGCTAGGGAAACTTTTTAACACATGATGACATACACCTTCCATGATCTTTCTCACATCATTCTTGCCTACCTAGATGACCTCATAGCTCAGTCTAAGAAAGGTTCCCAACACATAGAGGATCTACAAATCATATTTGAACATTGTCGAAGGTACAACATTTAGCTAAACCTGCTTAAATGTTTCTTCTTCATCACCATAGGCCGCATGTTGTGCTTCATAGTTTCCCATTAGGGAATTACCATAGATCCCATTAAAGTTTAGGAAAACAATGAAATTCCTCCTCCTAGTAAATTACATCAATTGCAGAGCCTCCAAGGAAAATCCAACTTCTTGTGGTGTTTTGTCCCTAACTATGCAATTTGTGCCCATGGTTTCCTATGATTACTCTGATGCGACATCCCATTTCACTGGGACCACCATGCCCAACCTTCCTTTGATTCACTTAAATATGAACTCAACAAAGCCCCCTTAATCACTCCCCCATACTATGATAGGGATTACATACTATACCTATCTGACTCATAGGTTTCCATTGTTGGAGTCCTCATCCAGGTTGATAATGATCAACGCAAACATGTTATATACTACATCAACACGAACCTCTCAGGTTCACCACTTAGATACAACCATGAGGAGAAGCTATCTATAGTAGTCATCCTCTCCATTCAAAATGTGTTCCACTAGATCTTGCTTCACAGCACTAAATTCATAGCAAATTCCAACCCCATTCATTATCTCTTAAGCCACCTCCAGATCAACGACGAATTCGCTTGATGGATCGTCATCCTTCAAGAATATGACCTAGATTTTACCACCCAAAAGAGAAAAAAATCCCTTGTCCTCAATGAAATCCTCGTAGAATTTCCATCCAACTCCTATGATCCCCTGATCAATGAGGATTTCCCTGTTGAACATTTGTTCCTCATATCATCCACCAACCCATGTTACGACGATATTTTGGTCTACCTCTGAACTCAAAACTTCGGTCCCCACCTTTCTTGGGATGACCATCGTCGTATCCAACACCAAGCCTCACAGTACCTCCTCATAGGATATGTTCTCTATTGTTGCGACGTCGGAAGAGCGTCGTGTACTCACAGTACCTCCTCATAGGATATGTTCTCTATTGTTGCGACGTCGACATGCTCCTTTGACGATGCCTCACCCTTGAAGAAGCCAAAACTGTTCTCAATGATTTCCCTACGGCGCATGTGGCAGTCACTTATCTGAAATTTCCACTGCAAAAAAGACCATACAGACATGTTATTTTTGGCCCACATTGTTTCATGATTGCATCCATGCACTTAAGTGGTGCGACATATGCCAATTATATAGACATAAGGCATGGGGACCCCTGCCCTCCTTCACCCAATCATCACAGTCGACCCCTTTGGAAAATGGGGAATCGATTTCATGACATGTAAGCCTCCATCTAGAAATGGACACAAGTACATTCTAGTCTTCATTGACTACTTGACCAAGTGGGATAAATCTATGCCCACATTCAAAAATATAGCCGACATGACAACACACTTTTTGTTTAACCATGTCATCTCCCACTTCAGGGTTCCTCTCCAACTAGTATTTGACCATGGAAAACACTATAAAAATGAAGTATTTATAGAAATCTTTGCCAAATTGGTCTTCACCCATGAATTCAACTCACCCTATTATCCACAGTCTAATGGGCAAGTCGAGGCCATCAAAAAAGTTCTCAAAATCATGCTTCAATGCATGGTTGACAACCACAAGACCAATTGGAATCACATTCTTTTTCTCAACCTTATGGAAATATCAGACAACTATCAAAATAACCACCAGTTTCACATCCTTTCACTTAGTCCATGACATTGAGTATGTACTCCCCATTGAGTGTGAAATTCCAATGTTGCGCACTGTGATCGAGCTCCTGCCCAACACAGTGTTGCTTGAGCAATGAATGTTCTTCCTCAAATCTATCATTGAAGATCAACAGGCCTCATCAAAAAACAAAGAAGAAACTAAAAAGTTGTCCAAATCTACCTTTGATCATCAAGTTAACCTTCGATCTTTTATTGAAGGTGTCCTGATGTTGGCCTATGATATCACCCAAGATACTCTTGGCCATGGAAAATTTGAATCCCTTTAGCAGGGACCCTATGTTATCCATCATTGACTTACTAAGGGATCCTACATTCTAGCTCACCCTCAAGGACCCGGTCAATGGGCTATACTTGAAGAAATTTTACCCCTAAGAATAATCACCTTATCCCAGGTTTTCTTGTTTTCCTAGTCATTTTTAACCTTTGTTTTATGGATTTATCTCTTGCACTATCTGGGCCTAATCTCATGTTCTTGTTTTCAATAGATAAATCCTCCATTCACTTACCACATCAAGTACATGGATGGAGCTAGCCTCTAGAGCCAAAATCTCGTTTCGGTAGCCTAGGCCATTTACACCCCTGACCATGTGTTACTCCATTCCAATGACATATACATCGACCCTTCCACCAACAACCAAGTTGAATATGATGTCGTCATCAATATCATCTCCAAGGATAGTCACCTTCATATTTGTCACCTTAGAATTCTATTATATTCTCATCTCGTCATCCTCCATCTCAACAATGTGTATCATGTACATGATCCATGTCTATATCACAAGTACCTGCAATTCAATGTTTTGTTACAAAATTTTGAGTCTATCACATTTACTCATATTTCTAGAAACCTGAATCAAATGGAAGATAACATGGCGAATCAAGTACTGGATTGGAATTTATCACATTAAACATACATGTCATATTCATTTATCATCAAATAAAAATAAGTACACACACCATATCATCAAAACATCAGACACATAAAATATCTAAAAATGGTCTACTCATATATATATCATAGGTATCAAAATATGTGTTTGATACAAAAAATATAACACTCCTTAGCTCCATGGCTTGGACCTCTCATTGAAACCCTCAGTATATACAAAATGGGAGTTCATCAGACTCCTATAAATTGTACAAACTCAAGATATTCATGTGACAAGTCACATTACCATCTATGGTGACCCTAGCTGGGGTACATCCCCACCAGTCGGGGGGTCCCCCCCATGGGGCATATCTCTTACAGGGATCCACAGAGTCATGGAGGCCCCTGCTACTATTTCACATCGAACCAAGGATCGCCAATATGGATCCCTAACAATGCACTACTCCAGGACCCCCTCATCATGAATCCATGTCCATAGGTCCTCTGACACCCCATCCAATATGACCTCAAACCGTCGCCTCAACTCATCCATCTCCCAGTCCTAGGTCCCCTCCTGATACCTACCTTGCCCAACTATAGGACCTTCCATCACTGCATGTGATGGAACCACCCCAGGATCATCATATCATCGATGCCTCCTCACCCTCCCCTCTATAGCCCACTCATCCTCTAAGCGTTGAGATACATCTGCCTCTTGAATGTTGGGTCCCAAATATGCATATCCAAAATAAAAAAGATACATCAATACTTAGGACATACAAGCATATCTAATGCAAAACCCCCCTTAGGGCTCATGTGAATTCTCAGTATAGAATCGATTTACACTTGAGCCAAAGTGGCTCTTGGGTCTCGATAGAACCCTTAGAATCCTCTCTACATGCATTTTCTCACTTATCAACATGAAAAATCGGGTTCACAAAGGTCCTTTCACTCCAGCGAAGTCTTCACGTAACCTCGGGCCAAAACCTAGGGCTTAAAATTTTGGAAGCAAAAACTTCGATACTCCAGAGCTTCGGGCTTCGAGAGTTTTTATGACACAATACTCCAAATCCTTCGAACACTGAATTGGTGAATTCATGGAGGGCTCATGGATCAAAGTTCCACACTTCCCCAACAACCAATAGCTATGATGTACTCCAGAACTCCAGGCTTCAAGACTTGTAGCTCCTAATCACCACTAGACTCCTAAATTTACGAACACCGAAGTGGCGAAGGGCAGAAAAACATGGTCCACATTTCCTTGATAATGAACATCCTGGATTAACTATGACCTTCAAGATTTCAAGCCTTTTCATGTCAAAGAAGCTTTGGCTCACAATCCTCTGGATAGTCAAACTTATGAATGCTTGTTAATCTATGGACATGTGTCCCTGACAATCAACAATACATATTTTCTTCAAACTTTGAGACTTCAAGGCTTTTCCATCCTTTTCAATAAACACTAAAAAATTACCAGAGTGGTGAAGTCTGAAGGACTTAAGGTTTTAGTGCTCACACTTCTTACCTTGATCCAATGGTTGTAAGGGAGTTTTTCTTCTCTTGAATAGATCTTGTCTGTCCAGCTCGAAACAAAGAGAAATTTTCTCCCTTAAGCTTCTTCACTTGAAGAAATTAGACTCGAGCGCACACCTTGCACTTCCCTCTTGTGCTTTTTCATGCTTAAAAGACTCAGACTTTGGTGCATGCCTTGCACTTCCCTCTTTGGCATGGGACTAAAATAAGTCTCCTCTGCGCACTGATTGTGCTATCTCTCCCTTGATATTTTTCAATACTTAACTAAGTGTTGGCTCTGTGCACTCTTTTCACAAGTATTCTCTCTGATATGTTATACTCTTATGAGTATAGGCACACTCCTTGCGCTTTCTCTGTGTAAACTTACACAATCTCTCCTAAGCTTCTGAGCCTGTAATGGTTCGGCCTCCGCACTCCTTGCATGGGCAATGTACACTCCTTGCACTGATATTTCAAAAGAGAAACAATTGAAACTTGCAATAAAATTAAGAGTTAATTCATTCAACCACAAGATACACACACAGACAAACACAAAAGCAAATTACCTAACAATACCCAATGAATCAAAGATAAGAAAAATCAAAAACTTGAAAGAAAATATCCTCTTTTATATTCCTTCAATGATCATTTACAAAGATTTTAACAACCTTCATCTTCTTTCAAAAACAACCCTATATAAATATCTTCAACAACCTCTTTTGGGTATAGATTACATGCATTTATACATGAGGGGGATTCTCGAGCCTTCCCTCCATATTATCCTAGTGCTTTCATATCACAATTAAAGCATTCTACCACTAAGCTTATTAAAATAAATGATACATTACAATCTAGATATGAGTCATTGCTCAAAATGCATACAATCCTATATGTATTAAAGGAAAATACATTCCTGTGGAGCACATAAAATGGATCAAGCTTCAAGATATCCTGGGATCTTTAATTACAATACTTTCAAAATATTAAAGTGACGCTCTCTCCATGGAATCCAAACCAATTTAGTGCACTGCCCTAGATGCTGAGTTGTCATCCACCTGCCTCATTGATAGACGATGGTGATGCTCCTGAATCAATATCCAATCAAAGAATATATAAATCTATGAAAGTACAAAATTCTCACCTCGGTCACCCCACTCCTTACCTGGTGGCAAGTGCATATCTGTGTGGTACCAGATATCAATCTCGTGATACACGAAGTGATAGAAAACTTGTGTGGTCTGCCACCAAACCCACTCAAATAGGGTTGTAATTTACTATCCCACATGACCCCCACCCTGACGTGGCAACATCATTCCCCATCTCAGTAACCTAGAATCACACATTCGAGGTGGGTCCAAAATTGTCTACGGGTGTAGTAGCACCACCTACTAAAAAATAAAGGCACATAAAGTGGAACCAAATGTGAACTCAGCACCCATCGCCACCACACACCTATATAAATGGGATACCATACACTCATTCATCACATGAGCCTAGGAAAAAATGTGTCCCCCCATTACCTACTCGACGATTGCCATCTGAGCACTGAACATGGGTTGGGTCCCCAATGACCTGTAAACCCGTACCACCATAGCATAGAAAACATGTATCTCCAAGGAGTCAATAGCATCTATACTAACTGAACCACCACTCATCATCATTGTCCCCGCATATTAACGGTTGGTTAGAGCCCCCACACTCACCCTTGCAGGGATCCTAGGATGTGCTACCAACTCCACTCCCTGAAAAGGGAGTCCCGTAAAAAAATAGATGTCAATCTTTGCTGAGATGAAAATATCCCACCCCTACGACACAAATACCTATCGATCAAGCTACCACATCCTCACAGTGAAGTCCAATAGCACCTCCTGCAACCAAATGAATGGACAATCAAAGAATGTCAACAACCTGGCCCAGGCCAGATTCCACCAGATGTGGGCATCCTCCCCCACCATCCTCCACAAAGAATCCTAGTCTCTCTCATGCCACTGAACTATCATCCTCTCACACGGATCCACAATCTACATCCAATCCAACATGTGTGTATTAGTTTTCATCATTTAGAACAACTCCCCAAACCAACCTAAATAAAAAATTGTTTTCCCACGTGACTGTTCCCTACAAAGTCATGCACTTTTGTGTGACTTTTTCCTTAACAGTTGCTCACTTCAGCAAGACTATTCGGCTAACAACTGTGCACATCGATGCGATTGGTCTCTTAATAGTAGTGTGTCCACCGTGCGACTGAAACCTAGACATCCACGCATATATGCATGATGTTTCATATAAAAGACATGCATATGTGTGTGACTGTCCTTCCAACAACCACACACATCAGCATGATTGTTATACTGATAGCCACACCCGACCCCCACCCTAGATTGCACAGTTTAAATTCATATCCCTGCACACATGTTCACACAAGTAGTCGATACAACTGCACACTATATGCAGCTATATTAATTACATCCATGCACATATTCGTGAGAATCCAAACATACCCCACACGCCCCTACTTCCTAAACCCTGAAAATACCATACGACCCTTCGTATGGCCCCCAACCCCTCCCCCAAATTACACCTAACCTATGCATGAGGTTTTGATGTCTTACTTGGCTCTCTCGTTGCCTGAATCTAGACTCGTCTTCTCTAGAAAGGATCACCAACATCCAATCTCACCTTTCACAGATCCCCACAAAAACAAGTACAAATGAGGTCAAAATGTGGGCCCCATGCCCATATATACACCCTTTTGAAAAAATTTCTTACTTCCCTTTCGAAGCATTCACGCTTCATTTCTCGTAACTTTCACAAATTCAGCATATAGACTCCCTCATCTTCACAATGGTACTCTTGGTTACTCATTTCAGTCTGGAGCCCTGGTAGCCCCTTTTGGTGCCCTGGGTGTAGTTTTGCATCACCTGTCCACATTTCATTATCAAGAAACTATTATATATATTTTATTTTCATATATGTTTCACATTGTGTATTTGGTTTGTATGTGCAGGTCCTCATCAACAACATCCTCCATACCGTTAGTTATGGGATTCCAAAATGGCATGAAATTTCACCCTTTGCTCATAGTTGCATTCTCCAATCATACCCCCTAATATCTATCCTAATTAGGATCCCCACACCTATATTTGCGGTACCATCACCTCCATTGCATTCTGGTACCCTCAACCGGTAGCATTCTCACCTCCATGAGTTGTCCCACATATATTTATCCCTTGGCATATTGACACTCATGTTGTTCTATCCATTAGGATCAAGAGTCCTGGTAGTGTTACACCCCAGAGTAAGAACCTAATACTTCTTCCTCGTCATCATGCTAACCACCCCATTATGGACTCCCACATAATTTTCTTAGTTACATTAAATGCACCTCTGCCTTATCATTTAAACCACCATTTCATCCATCAATACTTTCTCATCTACAATTTTATCCTCCATTCATCTACTCGGTACATAAACTAACCAATGGGGCCTCCACCCTCCACCAGTCTCTACTTGTTCCTTTATCAGTCAAGACATAGTTCATTGTGGCACCTATTTCTGTCCATGTACATTCAACCCCGTTATTTATTCATTTGGTAATTACATAAATAATATTCCAATTCCATCAAATTCAATAGATTTTGGTTGTCGCAACCGACGACGTTTTCCTTAGAACACAACAACCCATGTTTCACTTGGTTGGGGAATTTCACTTTCATCTCCACCTCTGCAATATATTTTTACCATGGAAAAAATCCTGCTTATTATAGACATCCATACCCCATATTGGAACCTATATTACATCTCCTTGCAGTCTCACCCATTTAGCATAGTTTTACCCCATATTTGGTCATCCCCCTGATGCCAGATCGTGTTTTACGGTCAAAGACATCCATCAACACCCACAAACCATGAGAATTTCTTTAATTCCCTATATTCCATACATCGTTCATGATTATTATCCCATCCACCTTTACCAATATAGTTTTTGACACCATATTGATCAATTGATGTCAATAATCTCCTTTCTTCTTAAAGTCGTGCCCTCTTCCCTGTCAACATAAACACAAGGTTCTAGGAAGGTGGCAGTATCTTGGCTCTCATCCCGACAGTCATGAGTAGTCTCAAATGAAATAGAATGAGGCCTTATTGTTTATTGATGCCCTTGATCCCCCATAACACTCGACTCCAACAAGTTTCATGTTATGGTGGGTCTTAATATGCGACCATTGCAGTTTTTCAGTCACAGCCAAAGACCTCTAAATTTGATAGGCCATCAATGCCTATGATTTCTTCATACCTTGATTCAGAGCTAGTTTAGTCTCAAGAACCGTCATCTTTTGTTTTCAACGCTCCTAAGGGAATTGCAGTTATCTACTTCATCAAGGAGTTTCAGTTATTGTTATCCCCTTATGGTTTCATAACATGATCATGGGGCATGCCCACCTCGTTTGTACAAAAAAATATTTCTTGGAGAATACCTATAGATAGTTTGGTCCCATCTCCTTCCACATTATTTCTCTCATCGTTCCTCAATACAAAGTTTTGTCACGCTTTTATACAATGATGTCATCACCAAATGAAACGATGATGTATTTCGGCTATATGTATGCTCCTAACCTCACACATTGGGGGGGTGGGGAATTTTTTATCACTGAAAAATTGCTCATCACAAACACAAAAAATGATGAATAAATAATCAACACAAGCACAACATACTCCCACATTGTTAACTTCAATTGCCAACAACTACATATATCAACAAAAAAAACAAGTTAATTCAATTATATAAACAATAATAGAGGTTGGTTGAAGTTATGGTGTCAACATTCATGTTACAAAATGTATCAACATCCATTTTAATTCATATTCATATGGAAACCATTCATATGTGCATAATTTGTCTATTGACATACCTTTGTTGAAAAAATGCATCTATACCATATTTTCATCAAAGAAAAAAAATGTCATTGTTTGTTCCATTTTAAACATCCTAATATGCCATTCTTTATTATGTAAATTCTCTGTACTCCATTATAATTATGAACCATGAAGCCAAGAAAAACAAGTGATGATGAAATACCCAACAATTGAATATTTGTTTTTAAAACCAAGTCATTATTTGCATTTCCCTTATCGAACATAGTACAAGCATGTATAGAACATAATATAGAACATAGTACATGCATGTATAGAATATAATATACAACACACTACGTTTTGTACAATTTCCAAACAAGGTATGAGCTTGGATAGTTCCAATAATTTTTTTGTCAGGCTTTAACCATTTTTCAGGAAGCTATATCATGCTCTGTATATCTATCATATGATGGAATATTAGGAAATAAATTTTTGATTTTCCATAATAAATGAAAACCATCTATTAATTTGCAGAAAATAGTTTGACATTTCAAAACACCATCCATATATTGAAATTGAGTTATATCATCCCTTGCTTTTTTAAGCATATCTTTATATGATTTGTATTGAATGAAATTTCCATTTTTATCCCAACATGGGGGTAGTCCCATTTTGACTAATTCATTGTATCTTTTCATGAAGGTTTCAATACTTCTTTGAATTGAATTAGATTTATTTTGAGGTTGTTGAACCAAAATCTTCTTTGTTAATACCATTGTAGCATCCATAAGTAGAGAAGTACGATCATTGTCACCCAAAGTGTTTAACTGATTCCAAGTCTTAGAGTTATGATTTTGGGGAAGAGATAACATTTTTTTAATAGAATCAACATCGATATAGAATATAATGGACCCATTTTCAGATACTACGACCTTTTTGTTAGAAAGATAGTTCTTTGCACACTCGGAGACAAACTGAGAAAAATAATAGGTTTGGGGAATTATGAATTTACCCAAGTTTGAATCCCAGATATAGAAATAATCATGAAAATCCCTAAATATATCATAGGCTAACTTTCTTAACTCTTATGAATCAAATTGTGACATAACAGTTTCAAAATTTTCACAATCATGGTCAATTAGGAATTTTTCATCAGAGGTTAATGATTGGCTAGACTGACTACCTTTCTTATATATCCTTATTTTAAACAATAATAATGGATTTTAAATAAGGAAATGAGAACACTACCCAAACTTATTTGTCAAAAGAGAATTTGAGTGCTTTTACTGGAGTCTATTGTACTTGTAATGGTGTTTACCGCATGTAGTTACCTTCGGGGTTTATTGTTTTAATTTTTTTTGTTAAATCCTTTGGATTACATCGATGTGATGCCTTTTTTATTTTTCTTACTTCACTATGCCACTTGTCATCCATTAATGCATTTTAGGGGTGAGCTAAAGTGGTTTCATAACACCATCCCTGTGTACCAAAATGAATGAGGTTATGACACATTATCATTCGTTAATACAATGGTTTATAATTTAGGCCTTCGACCCCTTTTTATTTAGCATGCACTTTCACCGGCTGAAATAAATTGAGACCATCGATATCATATCTATATTTTTGGTTCAGTCTTGTCTATTGAATTTTCATTTCAAACATTGTTTGTTCTCTATTGCGTGTACAAAAATATGACAAAAATATGACAAAGAGATGTAGTATACATGGTGTGGAACCTAAAGTAAGTAGTGAATTACAGTGAAAACTTGAAGTGAATGAAACTCAAACAAAGCCACTGTAAACCATTTCATATTGAACAAACATATACAAGATCTACATTCTCTATCTACATCAACAACGATGATACATACAAAAAACATTGTGGGGTTTATCCTATTGGATAGTTGGTTATCATTGATGTCAACCCTAGTAAACCTTAGAAGAATCATCTAAAAGTGATGGGTGTATTTGGAGAAGTCTCCAAAGTGGTCCCCTTATGGCATAGCTCTAATAATGGCCCTCACAGGAAGACACCTTGAATAATTATACAACAATCCCTGGAAATATGGTTAAGTGGTTAAGAATCCCTAGAGGTGTGGTCATGAATCCCAAATTTGTTTGAGGGAAACGAGGATAAAGGACATGAAACATGCATGCAAAACCATCATATATGGATACTCCTCATCATGATGTTTCCAACTATAGGTGGTACACCATGTGGTTCCTCACGGTTGAGGAGATACGCCCTCTTAAATATGGAATCCATGAAGTATGGTTAAGAACCCATAAATAGTTGTAACAAGAAGTGACAAGGTAGCCCCATTCCAATGAATATTAAAATAAATGCTAAGGATATTGTTGGTAAAGTTGGCCCCAATGGAATAATCATTCAAAATTATTTTGAATTATATTTGGGTCAAGTCGGCCCTAAAAAGGGGGTTCCACATCTAGTATTAATAAGGAACCTAGGAGTTCATTTGTTACATCAACTCAATTTATTTTTATCTGAGGTAACCAAGGAGATATGAGGTGAATTTCATAGGAAATACGAAGTGAAGAAGGGATAAATTCCAAGGGAGGATGAAGTCTTGTGATGATTTTTTCTAAGGTATGTTATTTAAAGTTTATCTTACCATTTTCACTATAATGTTTTCTGTATAATGATTAATATAGAGAAACTAAGAGGTTGTTGACAATACATATCAAGGTAACTATGGTACAAATTTCAGCTTCTGGGTCATTGTTTTTTTGGAGATACACTCTGAGGAATATAGGGTGTTTGACTAGTCCTAGAATTAGTCTCAAATAGGTGGTCTGAGAAACAAAATCACAACGTCTTCATAGAGGTTCCAAATTAAGTGAGACCAATTGAATTGGAAATAGAACATTCTGTATTATGTTTTGTGATATTTTCATAATCAGATATTAAATATTCAGTGCGTGATATGCTCTACAATTTCTCTCTCCAAAAAAGGACAAAATTCAGCAAGGTCTGCCATTTTTTCTATAACTTATTTTTAGGAATGATTCAAAGAGTGAAAAATGGAGGAATTTTAGATAAGATACTAAATAATATTGGATACAAGTTTCATACCTTTTTTCATTACAGTTACAAAGTTATTCTTTTTGAAATTTAGGGTTTGTGACTAATCCAAAAACTAGTCCCGCGAGACTTAGGTAAAGTTTGATGAAGATGCTATTCTCTTTTTATAAAGATGAAAAAGGTATGGGGTTTTGTGATGGTATGCACCAATTTTATCACATGTTGAAAGGTATGGTTCTCTATGTGTTTTTGAGGTTTGTATCTTGGTGATTTGGCACATGATTAAGGCATGTATTGAGATATTGTTTGAGGAAATCCAATGATGCATGGACCATGTTTGAGGTATATGGTTGGATGCATATATTGGATGTTTTGGCAAATGGTTTGAGGTGTATGGTTGAGGTACATCATTTCTATTATTGTATTTTCTATATCTTATGGTACATGGTTTATGGCATGGTTGAGACATATCATGAATGATATGGTATATGGTTGAAGTACATCTTATGGTACATGGCTTATTTCATGGTTGAGACATATCATGAATGATATGGTATATGGTTGAGGTACATCTTATGGTACATGGTTTATGACATGGTTGAGATATATCATGAATGATATGGTATATGGTTGAGGTACATCATTTGGTACATGATTCATGGATATTATGGGACTTGTTTGAGGCATATCTTGGAACATGGTTTATGGATATGGAACATCATTGTTACATGGATGGTATAGGTATCAATGGTAGTATAAATGACATGTTTTAAGGATGATGTTGATGATGAGGTATCAATATCAGTGACAGGGACAATGAAATATTGGATCTAGTTTGAGATATCAATATCAGTGACAGGGACAATGACATGTTGGATGGCGTTGATAGTGACAGGTTGATTATTAGTGACAAGTTGATTATTAGTAACATATTGATTATTAGTGATAGTTTGTTTGTGAGGGACAATGTCAGTGACAAGTTAAGTCTACACTTATGTTACAGGTGGAAGGAAGGGGAAGGGAAAGGAGGTTGTAGAATCCTTCTAGTTGGAGCCAGAGAATATAGGGAGTTGGAGCTTCCTTTAGGTTGGATCCTGTTACTCAGAGGGTTGTAGCCTCCTTCTAGTTGGAGTTGGAGAATTCAGGGAGTTGTAGCTTCCTTCAGGTTGGATCCTGTAAACAGGGGGTTGGATCCTCCTTTCAGTTGAAGCTAAATAATTTGAGTTGTAAGTTCCTTTAGGTTGGATCTTGTAAATAGGGGATTGGATCCTCCTTCTAGTTTGTGCCATAGAATTTAGAAGTTGGTGCTTCCTATGAATGAAATATTTGATATATAAGAAAACATTTTTTGGTTTTCTTCCATTTGGGTTTCCACGTAAAATTTTGGTGTATTGTGTATATGTTTATACGATGTTATGTATTATTATATATTCATGATATATTGAATGCAATAATAAGTGATAATTGATTGATAAATTGACGATTACATTTTCGGATTAAAAGTGGTAAAAATTAGTAAAAGTTCTCAATACTGATTCACCTTCCCTCTCAATATTGGTGAATATTCCAACAATTGGTATCATAAAAAGTCCTTCATGAATCATTCTAACTGATGGAAGGAAGATCATGGATAACAGATACACACATAATGGAATACCAATATTTTATGGTCAGGATGGTCAGAATTATCAGATGTGGAATATAAGGATGAAAACGTTTTTACAGACACAAGGATTTTATGTTTGACAATTAGTTGTTACAAGATACATTGCTTCAAAGAAACTGAAGATTTCAACCAAGAAGGAATTGAAAAGAAAAAAAAAAATAACAATGGATTTCATCCTGGAAGGATTACCTAATTCAGTAAAATATAAAGTGGGACAATGTTCATCAACCTATTGAGCACTCAACTCACCCTAAAAAAAAAAAATCCTTATCAAATTTTGTCACTTTTTGAGTACCACTTGTTTGTTGCACTGTCTGACTCGATTTAATTTTGGGAAATGTTTTGTCTTTGTTTATTTTCATGACTCTCATCACCTATTCATGTCTGTTTGAACTTATGAAAGCCTATGACTAAAATACCTTAACACCTGAATTAAGAATCGACAACCAAACACTGCACCTAACGCGCTCACGTTCGACGTCAGAAAGAATTCAAGTAAAGGAACCACTCGGAAAACAACAGTCACCAAGTGTCAATATTCATCGACATCGACATAAGGAAGTTTTGGTTTGTGTAAGTGTTAACACTAGAAGTCACCTTCAGATTGCATTGAAGGTAAGACGATTACCCATCAGGTTATAATGTCACAATAAAGGATTTTAAAGAGGTCAAATGGGCACAAACTCAAGATAATATCGTTTTAACTCATAAAAATGGACCAACATGCATAGGAAATTGAGGTCTTGATCAAATTCAGTCAATAAGTTGTAGTAAAGGTGAATAGGAGGAAGAATTGGTGAGGATAATGTAGAGGCCTGTTATGGACATTAGGTCTTCCGACAGCCTAAGGAGGAAAAACTTCAAATACAAGATCCTCTTAGATTCCAAGTTTTAGGAGTCTGAAGAACGTTAAAACATGACTGTAATCAAACATACATCACAATACAGTTAAAACAATCCATGTGAATCCT
>CBVK0103566509.1:0-13162 GCA_900067695.1 Picea abies
ATTCATCTTAGATTAGAATTAGTTAGTTAGGATTTTCATTTTTAATTCATCTGAGAACCTTTGGTTCTCAGATTCATAATTAGTTAGCATATTAGTTATATTGGTAACCAGACCAAAATCTGGTTGAAAACGTTATTTCAAATGAGAGTGGGTCTAATTGGGACCTACCATCAGGTGTTTTCTCTTATATTATTGAACGGTTCATCCTCTCCCATAAACATTTCCTCTTCTACGACATCCCTCACTTGGTATCTGATCCTGTCAATATCATCGTCCGTCAAAGTGTAGATATCTGGTTCGTTATGGTCTTTCATCTTCTTCCGTGAAAATGTTTTTTTTTTCCTTACCCTTTTCTTTCCTCTTTTCCCATGCTTCTAGTATTTTCTTCTATGCATCCCTTGCACCCTTTCCTATTCCATTTCCTTAACCATTTCCTTGGTCTTGTTCTTCATTATCAAGGTGCTCTGTCTTTGTTTCGTTCGCAGGAACCTTTCATTCTAGTTCCCAATCCTGCATAATTAGTTGGATGTCTTCATCTGTGATTTTGTACTTTGTCTGGACCCATTACTCTCTCAGATATTTCTTTTCTTTTATGTAGATGTGATGCCATTCTGCCTGAAATCACACAATTGGTGTGTACACCTCTACAAGTTGTGTAAAGATTCATGGTGTATTCTAGATACACCTCCTAATCCTTTTGATGTACAGAAATAAATCAACGTTGTTGTCTATGTGTCTTCTCTTGTTCATTGTGTACCATAATTTCTGATACTTGGTGGCCAAGCATGACTTACCTCTTAGACTCAGAAATTGTGCATTTTCTAGTTCATTCAACACTATGAACGCAAACAGAATTAACAACCAGGAATAGTGGAATTGCATGCCTCTATCCTATGCTTCTGCGTAATCGATGAGGAAATGGTTAAGTAAAAATGGTTACCAACTCATCGATACTCATTCTACACACTTCTCAGTCATAGCTATCATGCCTACGGTCACTTGGTCTTTCCTTCATTTTCTCAGCAACTTGCATGCCAATTATTACATCACAATTCTTATTGTTGGGTCAAAGATACTTGGTACATCCAACCTACACACCCCTATGACCATGTGAAATTTCTCCCTCATGGACTCTAATAGATTCTTGACATGATCTTTTTCTACAAACAACAAGGTGGGATCTTCCCCTTGTATCAGTAATCTTGTGATTCAGACAATGAGATCTGTGTCTATAGAAAATGGCTTGTCTAGCCATAAGTAACTTATGCACACAGGTTAACAACATATTGACACATGCATTCACCTTTTGGCTCCTGTTGAAGTGTGGAATGTCAAACACATTTAGTATGCCAGCTCATTCTAACCCTTTGTCCCATACCTTTGGTACATGTATAGTTTGGTTCGTCATTGGGTCTATTTTCAGTTCCAAGTATTTTCTTGACACAAGTTCAGGAAACTTCAATGTGTTTATGATATCATGGTCTACATATTTGAGTTTTGACACCTTACCTAATATATCCTTATCTATAATGACCCCATCTGGGATTTCAAGCATCACCAATGGATACTTGGCATCCTTCTTCAATGTCATTGGTTCAAAATCATCCTTCCTCGATGGAATGTAGTCCCTAGTAAAACTTTTCTCTGATGATTATTCTCTCAAAGTCTCCTCAACCTCTGGTGTTTTTATTTCTACTCTTGTTTGGGATTTCTTTGGTACAAATGTTACTGCCTTTGTTGGTGCCATCTCTTGTAATTTGGTTACTAGGGACAACTTCTTTGTCTCTGTGGTTTTTATCAGGCTCTGTAACATGGCTCTTGTTATAACCCTAAATTGCACCACACATGCTTACCTGGCATCAGGTTAGAACCCTAGCTTATTGGTCCGTAGGGTAGATTACCCCACAACAGCTCTTGGCTCTCTCTTACCTGCATGTAACTCCAACTAACAATGGCCTATGTTTGTCAATCATCCATAAATTTTGTGCCCCTTCACCAATTATATGCCTCCCTTTACTCCTAAATTAACTGTCAAATCCACTAGTTGTGCAATCAATGTATGCTTTAACAATGCTTTATTTCAAAATCTTTCGTTTGATTTTTTCCTTGATTTTCCAAGTTGTCACGATCTTTATCATATTTTTCCATTTATGATGATGTGTCTCCATGTTTTGTTATCATTAAGGATTGTGAACTATCATTTCCGCTCATTAATGTCGTTTAATGGTCTTGGTCATCCTTCTTTCTTATTCATTTGTTCACTGCACAACTTTCTCTTTTGCATGTAATTTACTTGCTTGGAGCAGCTTCATCCATCTATGTGACACTTGCTTCTTCTGTGCACTTACTCTCGTTTTAAATTACTTAATGTTTTCCTATTCTTCCCCTATCTTTCTTTTTCTTTTTCCCCCTTTTCTTTCTTTTTCCTCCTATAATACACTAATATAGTACATAGGTTCTTATGCAAGTCAAACTAGTGTGCAGATTGGTAACTGTCCCTATAGAGTTTCAGCCCAATTCCATTCACCATTCCTCCTAACACTTCACCCTTCAATGTTTCTAGTTGCACAACACTTGCTTATGTCCCATACTTGATCACATATGGACCTAATCAATGCATCCTAAACTTCTTGGGGTGTTGCATGAACTTGTTGTCGTATAAAAACACTAAGTCTCTCCTTTGAAACCTATTTTATTTAATATGTCTATCATTCCATGTTTTTTCTCTTTCCTTTTAAACTTGTTGATGTAATCCTGTGACAAATCGATCTTCCTCGAGCTATAACAATTGTGACAATATTTCCTCTACTGCGCCAGAGTTTGAAAGATCTTTAATCGTTGCAACGTGTAAACTCGACGCAATAAATTCCATTGGCATTACCACTTATTTCCCATATACCAATCAGAAAGGTGTCTTTCATGTCATCTTTTTTCTTGTAGTCCTATATGTCCATAATATTGTAGGGATCCTTAAGTCCTAATCATCTCTCCCTACATTGCAAATATTTGTCAGCGCATTTTCTAGAATCTTAATGAAGGCTTCTACTGTCCCATTTTCCTGAGGAGGGTATGACATGCTCCTATTATGGTGAATTTGAAACTCCTCAATCAATGTTGCAATCATCTTATTCAAGAAGTGTGTCCCTTAATCACTCAGTAAAATGTGCAGGTACCCAAATCTTGTCACTACATTATCAAATAGAAATCATACAACAATTTTTGAGCTACAGTCTATGACTAGTGTTGCTTCTATCCATCTAGTCAAATACTCTATCATAGTGATTATATACCTAGATCTTGATCTCCTGGATGGCGGATTGATTGGTCCTACAAAATATATCATCCATTTTTTAAAATTCCACAGTGTAACATGTGGATGCAAAGGCATCTCATCCCTTCTAGATGGTTTTCCAACCCTTTGACAAACATCACATGCCTAGCAATATTCCTTAGCATCTTTATGAACTTTGGGACACTAGAGCCCTACGCACAAAATATTATGCGTTGTCTCTTTACCTGCATGGTTTCCTCCTATAATACCTTTGGGCACTTCTGATAGTATCATTAGCCTTTTATTCTCTAACACACATCATCTTAATATCCCATCTACACCTAACTTGTATAATTTCCCTGCGACTAGATGATAGTTTGCTTCCTTAACCACTAATTGCTTCTTTTTTGCAATTTCCATGTCTAATGGAGTCATTCATGTAATTAAGAATTGCACAATGTCTGTGAAGTAGTCATCCACCATTCAAACTATAAATAAATGTGCATATGGTAAACTATCATCTAGATTTCCTACATCCTTGCTTGATATAATGTGCGATAAGTGGTATGGTTCTGTATTTAATTTACATGTATTAACGATGACTTCAAATTCATACTCTTGGAACAAAAGAAACCATAGGAAAATTCCCCCCCTAACATTGGCTTGTTCACTAAGTATATTAGTGTATAATGGTTTGTATACATCTTGAAATGAGAACCCAACAAATAGTGCCTAAACTTCTACAATGCATACATCATCACTAATACCTCTCGTTCTATCATAGTGTAGTTTTTTTTTGTTGTTGAAAACTTCTTTCTTGAAAATAAAATTGGATGGTATAACTCTCCATCTCCTGGATGAGATAATATTGCGCCCAAATATATGGAAGATGCATCAACACAAATATGAAATTATTTCTTCCAATCTGGGAATATCAAAATTGGTGCAGTCACTAACTTTTTCTTTAATGTGTCTGACTCTTTCTAGCAGTCCTCATTCCATTGGAATTTATCTTCTTTCTTCAATAACTTCTCCATGGGTGTTGTAATATGTTCATATCCCTTAATGAACTTCCCATAGTATCTTGTATGGCTCAAGGTTTATCTTAATTGTCTTATTGATGTAGGTGGTTGTAAGTCCAAAATCACTGCAAATTGGCATGATCCACTAGTAAGCCTTGCTTACATACCACATGGCCCAACAAAATTCCAAAAGGCACACAAAGCCTTGCTTACATACCACATGGCCCAACAAAATTCCAAAAGGCACACAGATCAAAATACATTTCTTTAAGTTCAACGAAATATTAAATTTTCTACACCTATCTAACATTAATCTTAGTACTTCTATGTGATTCTTGAAGAGACTAAATACAGTCCAATCATCTAAATAAACTTCAAGGAACTTATGAATAAATTCTATAAAGGTTGTGACCATTACTCTTGAGAAAATTGCATGTGCATTCTTCATCCCAAAAGGCATCACTATGTACTGGTAGCTTCCCCACTCTATTGCAAAATTAGTCTTATGTTGGTCTTCCTATGCAATCTTTATTTGGTGATATCATGAGAAACCATATGTGAAATAATAGGCCTCCTTCCCCCCTACATTATCTATCACTTCATCTATGAAAGGTATTGAAAATGGATCATGCGTACATGCATCATTTATATTTCTTAGGTCTACACAAATTTGATTCCCCCTATTTTCTTATCTTGTACTGCCATTGGACTTATCCATTCTGATTCTACTACTAGTTCAATAATTCATGCATCTAACATTATGTCTATCTCTACCTTTACCTTCTCTTTATACTTTGGATTTAGTATATAGGGTCTATGTCTTACTATTTTAGCATATGTTTTCAACAGGATCTTCATTTCCCCTAGATCACCAGCTATCCCTTTCATTTTTGTAAACGTGGTTGGGAATAGATATTGATACTCGCGCAATAAATCTGTAATCGTTTCCACAATTTAATCATTCGAGTAGTCTCCTATTTGTGCAGAATTGGATTCTATTTTTTCTAAACATTTACCTTTCATGTCCTTATTGGTTGTGCATATGCATCATATTCAATCTTTGGACCTTCCACTACGTGTTTCCCCTCAGTTTCAGGTATTTGTATATTTCTTGAATCCTCCTCACTGATCTTCTTGAGCAACATTATAGCATTCTAGTAACTCATGAACAGTCACAGAAGATCTATGCGCACTACATACATATACTACATCCATCAACCCTTCTTCTAAAAAAAATTGTTTCAAATGGCCTGTAAAGTTTCATCTATTAATGGAGATTCATCTTCAAAAGTAAATGTTACCTTAAAACTTTGAGTTAGCTCATCCCAATCTGCAGTTTCTCTGTGCATTTATAGTTACAAGTACTAGTTCTTGGAGATCGTATCCAATGTATGTGTGAACTTATGCATCCATTATTTCTTCGGTATCAAACTCCATATCTTTATGCACTGTGAAATATGATTTTCCAGGTCACTTACTCTTATATATTTCTACACAATATACTCAACCTCGGTACCAAATCTAACTTGCATTAATCTTCTACACTACGACTAGTATTATATTCCTTCTTTATGTGAATCCCGCCATGTAGTTGGAGTGGATTTCAAGACAACATCTAATGAAAACAATATTTTTTCGTTCAAGTATCTTCAATTCAAACACCTATACAAAATATTCTATGTCATTCAAACCATCATACTTGGGTGGGTCACATAATTTTGTTCCAATCTAGTGCAATAATCGAGTCATGCGGGCACACCATATGGTGGATACTTCATGGATCCTTTGTTTTCAGTGTTCCAGACCTCCCTCTAAGTATAACGCACATGAGATAATGTTTCTCCAACTTTGGGCACCATCTATAGTCATATTAACATAGTCACCCATTTGTGTAGTCATATTATATAGGTTAACAATTATGTTCCCTTTAGCTTGTTCAATATCTTAATGTTTACATGATTCTCATATATGATAGTTATTGCCTTATGGTCAATAAAAAGATTCACTTTCATACAACAATTATCATAGAATAACTATACACTGAAAATCTCAACTATAACAATGCAGTGGAAATGACGAGATCTAGAAATATTAACCATGCACAATAGACACAAGAACACAAGAGTTTATCCTAGGAAACCCAACCTTGGGAGAAAACCCACAAAACTTTCTATAGAACAATTCAGTCCAAGATATTACTAGTACATCACCATCAATACCCAAAATACCATATATAGAAGATTCTCCCCAAGGCTAGCATCACCAAGACCTAGCGCCTCAATAAGATGACCAAGAATAACCAAGCAAGAGCTTCTCCAAGTGTGTCACACTCTCCAAGACAACCAGAACCGAGATATAGAAAAATAGCCAAAAACTGCAGCTGCAACTGCCTTGTGCGCACTGCAAAAGGAGTTGTCTGACTATACAAATGAAATGATCCGGTCTTGTATTTATACTAAACTAGGCGCCAGTCTGGGGCCGACTTATTATTTCTGGGTCATCAATTACTTTATTATTTTCGTGTGGGGTTGAATTCTCTTCCTAGGTCTCCAACTTCTTCCTAGAGATTCTGTAATGGTGTAGGTGGGTCTTCTTGTACTTTCTTGTGGAGAATGAGTGCCCAAAGTTTCAAATCTCCAACAGCCTCTTTATGGTTATTATTTGGAGAAGGATCTTTGTGTGGGTAAATTTAAGGAAAATAATATTAAGGGGGCTTTCTATATGCTACTTATGCAAGAACACAAAGGAGAATATGTCATCTCTTTATAACATGCTTTAGAGGAAAATCATGTTGGGATGAAGTTGTTTCCATCTTAAGAAGAGGATGGACTAATGAAAATCAAGTAGATGAAATGATTCAAAGATGGCCCAATGAACCCTTTCAAATCCCACTATTGAACCTTGTAGGGAATATGGTGTTAGGTTTCATTCGAGGGAGTTTGTGAAAGGAGAAACACCACAAAAATTTCAGGCATTAAGAACAATATTCAACCAAGTGTGGTGGGAGCAGGTAAGGTTCTCTACGATCCCAAGGAAAATAAGTTGTAGCAGTATGCTTGGGGTGTAGGAATGGTTTCAAACAATATGGTTGAGGCTTACTCTTTGTTGTGTGGGATGATCATCGCAAAGGGAGATAGTAATTGATCATTAGTGATCTTCGAGTAGTACTCAATGTTGGTCATCAAATCAATGATAGTCTAGTCCAATCAAGTGGCAAACAAATTCAAAAACTTGATCTCAAGAATCAAATATGAACTCACCTTATTCTATAAGATTACTTTTCCACGTATCAAATGAGATCTTGACTATGAGACCGACTACTAGGCCAAATTCGTTCTTGAGTTAAGCCTGAGAATATTGTCAAGTAATGGGGATTTGAGTTACTACTCAATCCCTTAATTACATGGAATCGTGGATCATTAGAAATCATTTCATAATTTTTTGCATGAAGGAGATGGGTTGGAAAAATTTAGGGATAAGTGCGAGGTGGAGTTTCATTCCCCCCTCCTGTTTAATTTCTTAGACTTCATTTGTGCCTATCCATTTCTCATTGAACTAAATGATCCAGTTACTTAACATGGAAGCTAGAGGCTCTTTATAGAACTTGTCTATGTGCTCAACGATCTCAGCCTTGTCAAGCATTGATGATGGCTTTATTTGGGGTATAATCTATTATGGTGGATTCATTCCAGGTGGTGATTTGGCTTCTTAATCTGAGTTGGTGGATTTAATGTTGTATGTTGGGGTGCTAGTGATTGGAGTTCATGGGGAGATGATTGCATAATTGCAATGGTTCTTGCCTAGAAGGAAAAGATTAGAATATAGGGAGAGTATAAGAACACTAGTGTGTCCAATTTATAGCTCAAGAACTTGGCATATTTCAAATGGTCAAAACAACTTTCCATCACAAATTCCTTGTCCTGGCAAGAATATCTCAAAAAAAATGGCTTTTTCACTTTGAATTCTCTGAAAGGAAACTCAACCCTTTTGATAATTGTCTTCTTGAAACTAGATTGGGGCTTTTATTTGAGAATTTTGGAAAATATATGAATGAAGTAGTAGTGTGTGAATATGGTTTTCATAGCCTATCTGTGGGTTTATTGGTTTTCAATTATGTGGTCCTTTCCCCATGTTGTCAATTGGGTATATATAATTGGTAATTTGGAGTCATCTTCGGGTACCTACTCTACTCAGTAAAGGATAACGAGATAGTCAAAGAAATTAGGAGAGTTCTCCATAGACATGAGGATATCTCTCATGCTAATAATAATCCATTCTTGGTCATAACTTCAAATATTTTAGATTTGGGACATGAACGTTCTTCCCATAATGCCAATATCATGAGAATTATCTTGCTCTAGAAGTAGAGAATTGATTCCTTGGAGCTGGAAATGAAAAAAAATCGCAATTCAATTGTTACTCTGTAGGTGGAAAACCTATCAATGGATTTCAACAATCAACAAACAAAAAATTCATCTTATGAAGCCTAGAAGGAAGAAGAATCAGTCCATCCACTTAGCAAGCCTATGGAAACTAAAGGCCTTAAACCTCCCCCTTCTAATGAGGGGAAAAAAATGAAGAAAGTGTCTAGTTTTGACTTTCAAATGTTTTATGTATCATCAGGTTTGTTTGTTTTGGGTATCAATGTAAGGCTCACCGCTTGTAAGCCAACCTGGAATTTCTATTTTGTAAGGACACTGAAAATACTAGTTGTATGCTCTGATCAATGTATAGTCTGGAAGCAATATGTTGATATAGAAGAATGTACAAAGTGTAGGTTTTAACCTTGTACAATATTTACTATAAACATATTTTCAGTAAAAGAACGGAAAAGATACAATGGAAAATACAAACATTACACATATATTTTTCCCCTAGAAATCCAAACCGGGAAAACCAACATATTCTATATTCATTCATAGTGATACATTGTTTACAATATAATATACATATAGGAGTCAGCGACATCCAAAACCCTAACCCAATGATTTGGATTAGTCAACAACCCTAATTCCTTAACCGGAAATAGAAAAACATCGGCAAAAACCATGTGCTGAAAAACTGCCCAACAATGAACACGAAAAATGAGGCAACATGAAAAACGAGGCAAAAATGTGACACGTTTCCCGAGGCAAAAAAAAAATTCTCAGGGCTGCTGCCCCCCAACTCCTATGCGCCCGATGCAATGCAGAAACTACTGCTCATGAAAAGAGTATAACACATACCCAACATTCTGCTAGCTACGACACAACCCCCTTTTATTTAATATAAAAAAAAGTTTGAAAAAGAACAATCTTCAACAACTATTTTTAATCGCATAATCAAGAGTGTTTAAGAATCTATTTTGGCCAAGGAATAGGAGGACCATGAAATTATTTTCTAAAATCATGAGACAAATATAAAAAGAAATGGGGGATCTTGAATGAAAAAGAGTCTCTTAGTGTTCACAAAATCAAATAATGAACCATTGGAGACCTCTAATACATCCATTAATAAAATTTCAAATTTACCTTTGACTAGGCTGCAAGGAGTAACCTAAGCATGGTTGGCATGGGAGGTTTATTACATTACAACCATGGATAATTTCCTTGTGGTGATTTTTGCAACCAATATAAGTGGTGTTGATACTAATAATTCAATCAAGATTCAAACAATAAAAATGGAGTTATATCTGGCCTTTCAACTTGATTTTTGATAATCGAAGGTGGAAGGGGGTTTACAACCCATTATCTACCTCTTAAATAAAATATCCATGATTGAGAATATAGATATTGACATTATTCATTGGCTTTTTTCTCTTCTTGTATCACAGAAAATGTCATCCCTAAATTGCTAGAAACAAATCAATATCAATTACACCAAAAGAGAATAATAAAGTGATAGATTGCTATGATGAACATTTGGTATCCAAGGTTGGCATAGAAAAGTTTGCTTTGTAATTAAATAAGAGGATTTAAAAGATGAAGAGATTAAAATAAGAATACAAACTCTGCCCAAAAAACAAAGCTAAAAACAATCTAAATCAAAATATATTATTTTTCAAAATACTCATCATGAAGGAGGAAAATGAAGAACAATAATAGAAGTAATGAATAACGTTCAGAGATTGGTATACACCTTTCTTCCCGTGCCATACAATAAACTATATACCCAATTGTCTCTTAATATGCCTTGAAATACTCTATCTACCTTATTATTCCAAAAAAATGTCATTAGTTGTTATGTAATCTATTGAAAACTTTTCAAATCTGGTTGCTTTTACTTAAAGAAAGAAAAAGGCAATAGTGAGCTCCTATAGTTAAATTGTTTTAAAAAGTTAGCATATTTGTTATTATTTATATGTATACATCTTATACATAGATGAGAGGCAAATGTACTTATATGACGATACCTTACTATTTTTATAAACTATCTCCCACCTTACAATGATCATATACATCGTGAAAGAGCTTTCGTTGTACCTCTACAATTATACAACACACAAGTTCTCTCTCCACTCAATTTTCTTTGCAATGATCATATACATGGTGGAAGAGATTTCACCATACCTCTACCATCATACAACACACAAGTTAGTCTAATGCGACAACGTATCCGACACCATTTATCATTTGCTTAATTGTATGTAACGTTAATTATAACAATCATATATTTTAATATTCAGATAATTATTCTCACTTTCATGTTCATTAAATTTCTATATTTTCAGCATGTATTAATCACTCACTTTTAACTATTTTAATATGATGATGATGATGATGATTAACATCCACTGAGACCAAATTGGTTTATCGCATCTTAAGAAGGTAAGGGATTACTTGGAATTCTTTAGAATTTTATTTATGTATTTCAAATTCCTATTTATTATTATCATTCTAGTTTCTATCCCTAACAATAGTTTTTCGGTTTCTAATTATTGTTCATTTGCCTTCCTTCCTAGCTTCTTTTACCTTTTGAACTTATTTCCTTTATTCAACTTGGTCTTCTAGAATAGGGCCTTCATTTATAAATATTCTTGACCATTTTAAGCTTGGAGATTTACTGAGTATGCCATATTTATGGTCATTACAACTTACTTTGACATGGAACAACCTATCTTTATGTTCGATTATTTTTCCCAACCTCTTTGCTTCTATGATGTAAGTTGTTTCAATTGACATGGAACAACCTATCTTTATGTTCGATTATTTTTCCCAACCTCTTTGCTTCTATGATGTAAGTTGTTTCAATATATATGATTGTATTGAGAGAATCATCATTTCAATGATGGTACCTATTTTAATATATATAATTGTATCAAGATAATCCTCATTTCAAGGATGGTACCCTTAGAATCTTTATGGCACAAGGCTCGAAATTGTTGACAACCAAAGTTTTGGGTTCAGTTTTGCGCGCGCACACAAACGAAGTTGTGCGCACTCATTCCACAGTTTTACATATACCTAAGAAAATGGGTGAGGAATGACATAAATTGCATGTCAGACCAAGTTTTGTCAGATGCGCATCAAGCTTAAAGTCTACAAAGTGTGTGTCGGTCCGAGTTTTGTCAGTTGCGCCAGAAATCAAGAAGATGCTTGCCAGAATCAAGAAAGGAATCATCGGGAAATCTCCTCAAATGATTACTCCCAACAACATACGAGGATGTGGGACAACCAGAGGACGAGTTGGCCAGGCAATTAAAACTTCCATTGATACAGAAAGTCTACGTGGAGCATTGGAAAACACCAGAAGCATGTGAGGCAGTTTTGTCAAGCAAACGAGTGGAGCAGAGCAAAAAGAGAGAACGCTCCCCAACAACAAAAGCTATAAAATGAAGCACTAATATTAGAAACAGGGCTAGTTGGTTAGACTAGTTAGATATTGAGGAAAAGATAAATCTCCCCAAATGATTATTGCCAGCAACAAACGAGGACATGGGACAACCAGAGGACAAGTTGGCCATGCAGTTAAGACTGCCATTGATACAGAAAGTCTACGTGGAGCGCTAGAAGACACCAAAAGCATGAGAGGCAGTTTTTTCAAGAAAACGAGTGGAGCAGAGCAGAAAGAGACAACGCTCCCCAACAACAAAAGCTATAAAAGGAAGCACTAATATCAAAAATTGGGCTAGTTGGTTAGACTAGTTAGATATTGAGGAAAAGATGATCATTGAGTCTTCAGTATCAAGCTCGCTCTGAGCCTGTTGTAATGTTGTAATGATTTGAATATATTTATGTGTTTGTGTATGTCTAAGTGTTGAGCAAAGGCACATTGTGCATCATGTTGTAATTCTAAGGATTTATATAGAGAATATATGAATTTCTATGGTTGTCATATGTATCTTTTTTGCGCAATGTATATCTTTGTTGTGATGGAAGGGCTCTAGTAATAAATATGCGACCATTCTGATCCATTTTGTGTCTATTATGTATGGGTTGAATATGTGTGTATTGTTTTAATACTTAGTCCTGATAATTTATCAGATATGAGTTGCATGGATGCCAATCCTGATGACTTTTTGTGTGTTTAGCCTTCATCCCTCTCACAAGGCTTTATGGTCTATGTGATCCTCTCCACATCTCGGGTGAGACCTTCCTTGGCCTTGGCCAAGGATTGATATGTCGATGCTATGGGGTTTTTGTTGGACAACTCTGGATGAACCTTGGGTCTAAACTCCCCAGTGTTAAGAAGGACGTGTGCGAGCGTGGATCAAAATGCCCAACAAATGGTTCTGTTGTCGAAACTTGAAAGTCTTGTCCAGGACGATGAAGGAAAGAAATGAGGTGGCATCCCTCTAAGGAGGAAATTCAAGACTAGGTAGAGGCAAAAGAACCTGATTTTTCCCTACGAGAGACTCAAGGATTGAGGGTGAATGAAAAGCAATGGAAAG
>CBVK0103566510.1:0-11488 GCA_900067695.1 Picea abies
AGACATATTTACAACAGATTTCTTCCACCATTGTTGGCCGATGATAAGAGAGGATGTTTGGTTACTTGTGGAGGAATCTAGGGCCTCCAGTTAGGTGATCTCTACCCTCAACGCTACTTTTCTTACTCTCATTCCCAAGGAGGAAAGAGTCTCCTAGTCGAAACAATTTCGACCCATTGCGCTCTACAATGTCGTCTATAAAATCATTACCAAATTCATCGCTCTCCGAATCAAGCCCATTCTTCCCTTTATCATATCTAAGGATAAGTTAGGTTATGTTGAGGGACGCCAAATAATGGACAATGTTATACTGGTACACGAGGTGATTCACTCACTCAAGTCCACCTGAACTCTAGGTATGCTTATGAAGTTTGATTTATCTAAGGATTTTGACAGCCTTAGTTGGCAGTATATGCAATCTCTTCTCTTGTCTTTTGGTTTTATTAATGAGTGGATCCACTAGATACTTAACCTCACATCCTCATCCTTTTTCTCCATTCTGGTCAATGCCGTGCCTTCTAGACCTTTTACCCCCTCCAGAGGCATTCGTTGGGGTGATCCTCTCTCTCCCTTTATTTTTGTCATCATGGTTGAAGGTTTGGGACGCTACATCACTGCTTCCATTGCAGATGGCTCTCTCCAAGGTCTCCCACTGCATGGTCTGCAACCGGTTGCATCCCATAGCCAATGTGTGGACAACACCATGTTGAATCCACTAGATACTTAACCTCACATCCTCATCCTTTTTCTCCATTCTGGTCAATGCCGTGCCTTCTAGACCTTTTACCCCCTCCAGAGGCATTCGTTGGGGTGATCCTCTCTCTCCCTTTATTTTTGTCATCATGGTTGAAGGTTTGGGACGCTACATCACTGCTTCCATTGCAGATGGCTCTCTCCAAGGTCTCCCACTGCATGGTCTGCAACCGGTTGCATCCCATAGCCAATGTGTGGACAACACCATGTTGATGGGTACTCCAAATGCACAAGAAGTTGTAAAAATCAAGTCCATTCTTTCGGACTTTAATGAAGCCTCAAGCACAACCTTTAACCTGGAAAAATCTCAACTCTTCTTCTTTAATACTCCTCTTGCTATCCAGTGACACATTTCTCGTCTACTGGGCATACCCAGGAGCTCCCTTCCATCCAACTATCTTGACATTCCTCTATCTGATTATGCAGCCCGAAATATCTCTTGGGATTCCCTCCTCCAATCCATTTCCAATCGATTGAACTCTTGGACCTTCCGGACCCTGAATCTGGTTGCACGCCTAGTACTTATCAAATCGGTCCTCCAAGCCATCCCCACCTACCTCTTCTCTGCATTGGTAGCCCCACAATCTGTCATTAAATCCATCTGGAATCTACGATGGAACTTTCTTTGGTGAGGCCACAATCTAGGGAAAAAATGGGCCCTAGTGAGATGGGAGAAAGTATGCAAACCAAAGCTTAATGGGGGTCTAGGACTCAGGGATCCAGACCTGTTAAATGGTATCATGGGTTCCAAAATATGGTGGCATTGGCTTAAGTACCTGAAAGAGTTGTGGGAAAGGCTATGGAAGAAAAAATATGCTCCCCATATTAGTGAGGCTCAACTTATTAGGCTAACTGAGCCGATTTCAGGTTCAAATATCTAGAATGCAGCATGGCATAATCGTCCCCTCATCCAGGAACATGCCTTCTGGGAAATCAGGAATGGGCAGAATTCTTTGTTTTGGTCAGAGTCGTGGCAACAATTGTCTCCCTTGCAATCATTGGATAGTATGTGTTACATTCAAGATCAAATGCAGAATGTAGAGTCCCTCAAGATAGTAGATCTCTGGTCGGATTAAACTCAACATCCTCTTTGGCAGACCTAAAAAGTCCTCCCCACCGATCTGAATCTCAATACTTCGACCGATTGTGATCTGCAACCCTGACAAGCAATCATCACATGGAGAAAGGTCCGCATTAGGGAGGGCTTGAACATTTTACGTCAGGGCCACTCTCCTCTGGGTACATTCTTGATTAAAGAGGCTTACAACCTAAAAGCCAATTTCCATCTCCAACCAAAATAACATATATGGTAGATTATCTGGAAATCGTGCTTTTGGCCAAAAAATTCCACGTTTCTTTGGCTTCTAGTTCAGAACCACATTGTTACTTGGGACAATCTTAGAAAGAGAGGGTTCGTCAATCCCTTGGTCTGTCAACTTTATCAACAACATGAGGAGTCAACGGAACACTTATTGAATCAATGCCCCTTTAGTGCTGAAACCTGGGATCAAGTATCACAAATCATGATGAAAACAAATAGAGCCAGGGATAACATAATAATCACTATATAGAACTGGGGATCTACATTTTTCAATAATCCAATTTTAAATCGAATATGGCAGCTGCTTCCAAGATTGGTTGTCTAGAAAAATTGGAAGGAGAGAAACATATGAGTTTTTCACTCCAAGCCCTCACTACTTCCCCTTATCTAGTCTAAGATCTATGGTAGCATACATGAAACAATTCGAGCTCAACAGTGAACCCATTAAGATCTCTCATGCGACCCTAGGGAAAACATCATCCTCTCTAAATGGCAGCTAAATCTTCACTCCAATCTACTCATATCCAACCACAATACTAATTCTTCTCTTACCCACAGTCCTACCTCCTGGCAAGGTCCTCCCACAGGATTTTTCAAGTTGAATTTTGATGGAGTGTCTAAGGGAAACCCTGGACCTGCAGGTTATGGGGTGGTCATCTGAGACAACACTGGTCAAGTCATGCACATTATGGCCGGAAACATGGGATTCAATTCAAACAACTCTGTGGAGCTATGGGGCCTTATTAGGGGAATCCAGTTAGCTTTCATTCTAAATTTGAATCAATTGATTATTGAAGGGTATTCTTATTCTAAGGGCAACCCTGGACCTGCAGGTTATGGGGTGGTCATCTGAGACAACACTGGTCAAGTCATGCACATTATGGCCGGAAACATGGGATTCAATTCAAACAACTCTGTGGAGCTATGGGGCCTTATTAGGGGAATCCAGTTAGCTTTCATTCTAAATTTGAATCAATTGATTATTGAAGGGTATTCTTATTTCATTAGCTACTAAGATCATAAATGGCTCTGATCCTGCAAAAGCCTCCCCTAGCTGGCATCTTCTTGGTCTTATAGAAGTCTTCTATGCCCTATGTAGTCCCTCTCTCATCCTCATTCCCTCCCATATCCACCGAGAGGCGAATAAGGTTGTTGACAAGCTAGCGAATGGAGTCTCTTTAATGGGAGAAGATATCCACATTGATGTTGGCCTCCTCCCCGCCCCTTCACTATTGTTGCAATGTATAGACTTAGCCCACAATGACTATTCTTCCCCAGACGGGGTGACAGTTGAAGCACATGCGTATAGCAATGTTAATGCGGCCATCCACCACCTTCCTCCATCCATTCGCTCTGATGTAGAGCATTAACGTTGCGAATGTGTAGAGTTGGTATGGCATCAAGCTGCATAAGCACTGGTACGAGGAGGATGAGTGCTATCAACTCAATCTTAATGGTGCTTTCCATGATCAGAATTGGTAATTTAGCAAAGGTAAGGCATGGATTTTTCTCTTTACTGTTTATTTGGGCTCCATGGGCTATATCCTCCTCTCTTACAATGGTTTTCCTCCTACGAATCTCTGGTTCACTTGTTCCTTTCCTCTCATCCCTCTGATCACTTCTCAGTCTTAATGTCGCGTGAGAGGGGTAGGCCGAAGCGAGGCCCGACCTACCATAATTTCATGGCTCGTCGCAATCGCCAAGCTTTTCCACCTTTCTCTGGTTCAACCTCCATTGGTTCGCCCTCTACTAAATTTGCCTCCACAACTCTGAATTGGAATGAAGAAGATTAGGGAATGGTCTTAAATTTGCCTCCACAAATCTGAATTGGAATGAAGAAGATTAGGGAATGGTCTTAATTGAAGAGTAGCTCCCTCTGGTTCCTCCCCAGCCTCCAATGGATTCTCAGTTGATGGCTTCTATAGATACACAAAATCCTCTTGTCAATTCCCCTCGAGACACAAGTGTCTCTCCTACCCTGGTGATGGAGGAGACTTGGAGTTGTTCAATTACGAAAGAGGCAACCCCCATGGTACTTGGTGATACGAGTCAGGATGTGGCCAATCCATACACAATGCTCACTCCCAGCGTGGAAACGGTGCCCGAGGCGCCTCCCCCATGTATCTTTTATTAAGACCAACTGTAGCTTATTTTCGACCTGAGAAGGGATGTTGTTAATCAACTCTTCTGTCAGGACATCCTTTGTAGTCGGTTGGATGCTTTCTTCTACTCCCTTTCCAGCAAGCCTGTTAAGCGGAGATGCCCAACATGCTGCCAACCCTTTTCCTTTGCTTCGACCTGGCCACACCCTCCACATGGCAATGGAAATCCGGGCTCTTCTAGTGTATGAAATTTTCATGTCTTGCCTCTTTTTGTTCATAATAGGAATCATTTTAGACTTATGTTGGCCTCAAGCCAGATCAATAGCTTTTTCAGGTTTTTGTATCTCAGAATATATATATTTAAACTCAGATATGGATACTTTTTTTAGGCTTGAGACCAATTCTAGTTTCCATCTATTTGACAAAACTAACAACATACTTCTCTATTTATACTGGTTTACTGACTATGTAAAGTGATACAACTTTTACTTAAAAAAAATATTTTAACAACATCTAAAAATTTAAACTTTAATATTAATTAATATAAGATCCCTAACCGTGAGCACAAAAACTAACCTTCGTAGGGAAACATCCCCTTGGGATTGTCGAGCACAAAAATTACCCTTCAAGTGGAAACATCCCTTTCTCATTCTCTAATAGTCAATTATTTTTTATCCCTTTTCCCATTCTCTAATAGTAAATTATTTTTCTTACCACCTTCGCCTCAATCGAGGGGGAAAGAGATGCCACTTTATGAAAAGCAAAGGGAGGGATGCTTGCCCACATTCTCACTCTTTCCTCAAAACTCGATCTGCTTCCGAAACCGATTTCCGTCGTCCTAAACCATTTATCAACCATCTCTGCCTCTCTCTCATTTTCCATTGCTGCATTTTCTTGCTTGTGTGCTTCAGTTAAAACCTCCATTTCAATTAGGATCCAATTTTTTGCCTCCGGATCCCATTCTTCCTTTGATATCAATCCCAATCTGTCTTGAAATGTCCGGAGACAATGTAGCCCACGAGGCCGAGACGAGAGTGGTAGAGGTAGAGGAAGAGGCAGGAAAAGCTGTAGCAGAGGAGGAAGATACAGGAGCTCAGGTTGCACCCATTGTTAAATTACAGGAGGTTTCGATCACGACTGGAGAGGAGGAGGAGGATGTTGTGCTGGATATGTAAGCAACTCTTAACCAATATATTGCATTTTTTTTTTGCCTTTTTCTGTATTTTGAAGTGTTAGCTTAGTTGGACGAACTGATAACCATATCGTTCTATCGAGATTTGCTTGAATGCAATGTTTTAATAGTAAGGTAAGTTCAAAGTGCGTTTGGGTTGATGTTTATTCTGATGAATGCCATGTTTCCACATGACCATAGGTTCAAATCTTCCTGGATGGATTTAGTTGGCTTGGGATTCAAACTTTTGTTTTTATAGTGCTTTGTGCCTTACATCCATTTTGGTGTAGTTGGATTTTGCTATAAGCCGTAGGGTTCAAATCCATCAGGGTGTAGTCTGATTGGGCTTGAGAGTGTGATTTTACAGTACTGTAGGTTTCAAGTCCATTGGGGTCTAGTTATATTCAGCATATCAATGCTTACAAAGTGTTACAGGCTTTAGACCATCTGGGTTTGTGTAAATTCTATGTTTTAAGATTGCGTTGCTCTTTGAATTCACTTGGTCTTGCGTAAAACTTTTGAAATTTATAGACTGACATTTCATATGCTTTTTTTTCTTTTCTATGAGCATCTGCAGCTATCATTGTTAGTATATAGATGATCCCAGAGGCCTGATTTTCCCGATGGGTGTTTTCATATATTTTTTCCTTCTAGGAAGGCCAAGCTGTATCGGTTTGATAAGGACGGGAATCAATGGAAAGAACGAGGAGTTGGAACTGTAAAGCTGTTGAAGCACAAGGAGACTGGGAAGGTCAGATTGGTCATGAGGCAGGCCAAGACCTTGAAAATCTGTGCCAATCATTTAGGTATGTGCGTGGACTCTTTTTTGGATCGTTTAAAGATCTTGAATATTCTGATGGTCTTAGTTTGGTGTTTAATTAGTTTTGTTGGATTGGAGACCCTGAACAGTTTAGGTTTTGATTCAGTGGTTAGCAGATAGCATTTCTCATTCCTTTTGCAGATTTTACCTTGTTTAAGACAACAAAGGTATGAATAACCTATGGAGCATAGCTCCCTTCTCTTTTATCATGTCCTTAAATGAGCGGTTTTTATTTGGATAATCTGGCCGATTTATAAAGAAGGATGAAGCTGTAATGGCGACACTTCAATTAGATTTTGCCTTTTAGGTTTTTAATGCAAGATTCTTTTGTTTGAACTTTATTGCACCCCAGGCTAGAAGATATATCTTCCTTTGGAACCGGATTATGTGCTATGTGTGCAAATGGAATTGTCACCACTGGTTGGAAATTGTTTCCCATAAACCAATGTACCAATGTGACTATCCAAAGACCTAATGAATATATTCTCAATGTGTTTTTTTAGGATCTCCCCAATGATTAATAACCTTCGGAGCATAGTTTCCTTGTCTTTTATTATGCCCTTAAATATACAATTTTTTACTCATAAATTTCCCGATTTATAAAGAAGGATACAGCTATCTTGGCGATTTTTGAATTAGGTTTGGCCTCTATTTGATCTTCCAAGGTGATTGGATCTCAGGCTACAAGATGCATCTCCCTTTAGAACAGGGGTATATGTTATGTGTGCAAGTGTCACCATTGGTTGGAAATTATTTCCCATAAACCAATGTGCCAACATGATTATTCCAGGACCTGATTACTATCTCCTAAATATATGCTTTTTAAGCTTTTGCCAAGTTTCAGCTTGGGTTGTCATATTGGATATGAACTGATTATTTGCAGCAGATGAGATTTGTTGTTATTTTTGCTTTGGTATTATCATGTATCATGTTTTTGGGGTTTGGTGTATGCTTATTTTTGTTATGCAGTTCTGCCTACACACTTATCTTCAGGAGCACGACAGTAATGATGAATACTGTTTGACAATACTTGAATTAGGGTTATGAATACTGTATGGCAATACTTGAATTATGCTTTTGAATATCGTTTGGCAATACTTGAACTAGGCTTTTCTTTTCATATATTTATGCAAAGATCTTTCACTTGAACTCCAAAGGTGATTGAGCCCTAGGTGAGTAGATATGTTTTCCTTTCAGACAGTGTATGTGTTGTGTTTCAAAATGAGATGATATCATTGGATTTGAATTTGTAACCATTGGTTGGAAGTCCCCTAAATCTCTTTACCAACGTGATTATCCCTGGACCTGATTAATATGTTCTCATAGTGTTTTAGGCTCTTGCCATATTTCAATTTGTGTTGTCATATTGGATATCCATTGATTCCTTTCAGCTGACGTGATTTTCTTGGTGTCTCCCTTTTGGTTTTGTCCTATATCATGTTCTTAGGGTTTGCTGTATGCCTGGCTTTGTTATGCAGTACTTCCTTCAATCTCGGTTCAGGAGCACAGCGGTAATGATAAATCTTGTGTCTGGCATGCTCCCGATTTCTCGGATGGTGAACTGAAGGAAGAACTATTTTGCATCCGGTTCGCTAAAGTGGAGAGTAAGTAATGCTTTCCCCACTATAATAGTTTTTTATTTTGTTGCTTTTCATGACCATCATATGGTGAGTGTCTGTTGATTGTTGCACTAATTAGTTGAAAGAATTAAATGCCCAGCATAACTGGATGAGATGCACGTAGTTTATTTGTCGTTTGATCTTTCAGACACAGTATTTATTCCTGCAGCTGATCAGTTATTAGATAACCTGAATCCCTGTATTGATGTGCTAAACAGTCATTGTTGAATGATTAGCTAAATATAGTTTGTAAGTTTTAACCAGCACATGTTTTTATCATAGTAAAGGGATAAAGTTTTATGGATTATGAGAATAGTGATCCATGAACTGAATATGGAGTTTTTTTCCATCATACGGCTCTGTAGCTTTAATTTTGTGAACATATGTGGATGTAGACAGGTTATTCATTTTCGTTGCTATTTCAGAATAATCATAAAACGACCTCAAATGACTTATCTTGAGGCTGCTTGGCATCTCCTGTTGTGAAGTTTCCCTGCATAAAGCATGTATTCAAGCATTGACTCATATGTTTGTAGTCAAGCTTTAGAAACTAGCCTCTGCTATTCTCTATAGGAGGGCAGGCGGGGGTGTTATGTTTTCTCTTAATGTTTTTGGGCTTCTTCTTTTTCTCTAAAAGGCATTCTATTCCCTCAAAATCAGTAGTTGCTAACTTTGCTTACTGTATCTTTTGAATGCAGATGCTAAGAAATTCATGGAGATGGTTGAAGAAATTGCGAAATCCCAAGACAGAAATTCTGAAGAGGAAGATGAAGCTGCAGATACAGCTGCTGAAACTCTCAGAGATTTGAAGATTGAAGATGGAAACAAGATACAAGAATTCAAAGAAGAGTTGAAAGAAGACACGAATGAGGAGAAAAAGGAGAGGGTAGAGAAGCTGGAGACGAAAGGTGAGGAAAAGGAAGAAGAGAAGTCAGAGGTGAAAGCAGAAATAACACTGGAGGAGCCTCCAGCTGCTACTGAAGCTATACAAGAAGCTTGATTGGTGTCCTGCCAAAAGCTTTTTATGTTCGATCCCCCAATTTAAGATAACTTTGTTCATGATTTTAGCATGGAAGCTATAGTCATAATGTCAAAAAGAAATGCTTAGTGTGTTTCCAGCTTAGGTTATTGTTTGCTGCAGTGTGATCCATTTGCCACTAAATTGCATTTTTTTGCGTCAAATAATCATTGAGGTCAGAGGTCAAGGTCGTCAAAAGTCAAGTGCGATTTTTTTTGCTTCTCTTCGTCTGCTTTTGCAAATTGTCTTTCTCAGAAATTTCCCACCCACAGGATTTTTTTGTTCACTATTGTCGTGTATCGTAGTTTTTGCAATTTCATTGTAATATAACCTGTCTTTTGGTACTAGTTTGATCAGATTATTAAGTTGCAGTTCACTGTTCTTTGCAACATGGCTTTAATATTGTTCAAAGTTATTAAGATTGCAATTGATACATAAGCCCTGTAGAAGCAGTTTAGCCCCACAGAGTGAGACAGTATAAACACGGGTTCCATTAATAATATCCCTACCCATAGGGGCATATAAAATCTATGCGAATATAGTTAAGCAATACATGGATTCCGTAGTTGCTTGTTCACTTAATTAGCATGGTATATAGGATGGAATGAACTTACAGGGCGATTCGGATTGGTTTGTTATAGCACAAATGGACACTCAAATGAGAGAATGGGGTAGAGGGAGGTATTATTAAGTAGGGGAGTGTAGTAAGGTAGAGGGAGGTATTATTAAGTAGGGGAGTGTAGTAAGGTGAGGCACTTGGAAATGCTCTTTGTAGGGCCAATGACTGTAAAATTTCTTACTAGAATGGTTACAATGAATATCAAGGGGCATGTAGCCACTCAGTTGTTTGGCAATAGCTAACACTGGGTTAATTAACTTGTAATTAATTGCGTTGAGAGGTGCATTCTACAGACCAGTATTAGGTTGATGTGTGATTCTATGTCTAAATTCAACGTGGAGCTCACACATGTCACTTTTAAATAATAATAAAAAAATTAAGTAAATGAAAATTGTATATGTTGGCTCTAACTTTTTGCTCTAAAAAAGGTTAAGAGGAAGGGTTTGCACCTCAGAGATTTGATCGCTCTCAGCATTTCGTGTATAACCGGAGTTAAGATGAATCTATATTGGTAACTAACTAATCGAGGTTTATGGCATATGGTGGAGTTAGTTTGATTGAAATTATCTTTTTTATATTTAAGTGGGCATATTGAGGAGATGAAGAAGGTGGTTTCTCTAAACAAATTTAGTTACAAAATACGCTTAAGATTCAAGTAAATGCTAACTAAAAGAAGCAGTAACCCAACTCTTTACAAACAGAAGCTATATATACATATGATGTAGGATTTAGAGTAGCTCTCTTTGGAGTGCAGTGACAAGAGAAACTTATGCATGACTTGGTATCACCATTCCTATCAATAACAATATTTGGCTATGTTATCAGCATCCATATCAATAAGGAGAGTTTAGCTAAGACATATCAATAAGGAGAGTTTAGCTAAGACATGTAAATGTCTAGGAGTGTCATTATTGGGGTTGCTAGATCAATTATTGTGTGGCTGTGGTCCACCTATATTGTCATGGATTAGTCTATCAATCTCAAATTTATGCTTTTTGTTTATGCATTTTTTTTTATGTTGTAGGTAATAGGGCAAGTCAAACTAGCTAAATCTTGTGAGAAATTGTAAGTTGAAAATTGTTTGGAATGTATAGAATTTCAAGGGAAGGACTATCAATCTGCTTAGCTCTTTAATAATCACACTCTTATCAGATTCTAATACCACTTCAAAATTAGGGTCTAAAGAATTCTTTGCAAAATAATATGCCTCCTTTGTAGATTAGCATTACAAGTAATGTTGTGTGCTAGCCTTTGCTAATGATGCCAATCATAGAACTGTGTTGCTTGACAACTTACAAAGCCACACTATTCAAATTAACCTAGTGATTTATTTATTTAGCACTTAAAATACAAAGTTATAAACAATAAACAAAAAATTATTTGATTGCACATAAAAGCTTAGTGCATTAAATATACCACCATGAATGTACAATAAGGTATAAAACAATACAAAAGTCATGAATGGAAACTGTACATGAATGGAAATTGTTGTACAACTCTATAGGCCACTCAAAGATCGTACAACATGAAATGGCTCATAAGAAAAGCTTAAAACCTCAAGCTCCTAATGCATCACTCACTCATTAACCTCAAAATATAAAGTTCTCTCTCTCTTTATATACATATATAGGCTGAAGGTCAGCTTAATTGGTTGAACCATCCTCCCAAGGCATGTTGTTGATGGGGAGGCTATAAGACACATGGTCAAATTCAATCGAGTCTCTTTTTTATATATATAGCCCCATGGGTAGCTTGATTGGTTGAATCATCCTCCTAAGGCATGTTGTTGAAGGGGAGGCCATTGGACACATGGTCAAATCTTGTCAACACCTTTGAGGTCTCGAGTTGCTATTGTCGTTGGTGGTTGAGCTACCTTCCATCTAGATATTCTAGGAAAAAGGGGTTGAGGTTTTCCTTGGAATATATATATATATATATATAGTCATTTGGTGACGAAAATTGACCACATCAAGGATCAACGTTGATGAGATCTTCCACGAGTTCTCTACACTCATTATAATGTGCATGTGCTTACACTAATCCATATGGTGCTATTACACAATTC
>CBVK0103566532.1:0-12743 GCA_900067695.1 Picea abies
TACTAACCTCTGTTCAAAGTTAAAGTTAGAAACTAACTTTAGTCAAAGTATTAGAATGATTAAGGTTGAGACTTTAGAGTTTATTTGTACTATATTCTCTAACTCAGATTTCTATCTAGAAAGCATATTATCTTAAGTACAGGGGATAGGTTGAAGAGAATACTGGTCATCTTGAGTGAAGGAGACTCGAAAGAAAATCAACAACACTCATTCTTGAAGATAAGACTACAGGTTCGAGGTTTGATTAAATTAAGTTTCCAATTTGCACATATTAAGTTTGATTATTGCTACATTACTAGTTGTGACAACAATCCTTGAAAGGTTTTATAACTGCTAAATACAATGAATACTTGGCAGCAAGTGAGTACTATTGATATAAATGCTTGCAATATGAACTAGCATCTCCTCTAGGAGATACTTCTTGTTTTGCTTCCAGGCAGGTTACCTTGGTAATAATATGATGATTACCATGAGATTGTCTTTTTTTTTTTTATTCTTGTTGGCATATATATGTTCTTATGAAAATTTTATTATACTTTTTTTTTTGTTTTCTTATTTCGATAAGGTTACGATGGAGGAATGATTGATCACAACACTAGAAGAGTGTTTTTCCTATTTCTTATTATTGTATTTTTATTTTGGTTCTTTTTCCAGGAAGGCCGCAAGAAATAGCTATAGGAAGGAGCTACTATGATTATTGTTCTCGCTCTTGTTTTTATTATTATAAGAGTATTATTCTTTTCTATTGTTTTTCCCTTTCTTGTCCTTGTTCCGAGCTGGTCATAGGTGATAACTCTGAGGGAATCTATAATGACAGTTGCAAGAGACAACATATTAGATGGTCTCTAGTTTGAGACATGGAGCAGACTATCCATATAAGAAGTTGTATACATGACCGTATACATCCATGTACCAAATAAAAAATAAGAAGAAGAAGGAGATTGATTGTAAGGAGCAGAAGGCTCCAAAGATGACCGAACAAATCCATCTAGTGCAGTTGATCACTCTTTAGATCATCAGGAAGAGTTAGTAGAGCCAGAAGAGCCTACCTAGAATCGTTGCAGTAACCATGAAGAGACCAGCGTGGTCCCATGAAACTTTTCAGAATGCAACATTGATGATCCATATCATCAGGAGAAGATGCCTCTAAAGATTATATAGACTCAGAGGGAGTCAAGCTTTAGAGGGAGAATGGAGACTTAGAGACTTTCAGATTTAGATGAGAGACGTCTTCTGAAATTGACAGACAGATGCCATGGGTTGAGAAGGCTAGATTGAATCTTCGGAGGCTTTGAGGAGATATGAGATCTTATGGCAATATTCCCTTGCTTCAGTAGAAATTTCTACAGTGATCGAGGAGGAAGCTAGTCATAAGGAATGGGATACATATCTTTTCCTTGGTTCTGAGACCAGAAGGGAAGTAAGTGGTGAATTCCAAGTTGATCTACAAGATCAAGCATGTTGCATATAAATATCCTAGAGATGTACAAATCCTGATTTGTGTCCAGAGGATTCTTCCAGCAAGAGGGAGAAGACTATGACAAGACATTTGCTCTAGTATATTGCTACCGACGAACAGGTAGTAGATATATTGACCAAGCCTCTGTCAGAGACAAGCTTGGAGTGGTCCTAATGTTTTTTTCTCCAGTAGTGAGAAGTGATGTGTTCCCCAATAGAGGGAAGTGATGAGATCCCCAGTAGTGGGAGCTACTCCAGTGCAGTTTGGTACTCCAACGCAGGCTAGTACTCCAACACAAACTGATATGTTACCCATGCGTAGGTTGGTACCCCAACACAGGCTAGCATGCTACCCCAACGCAGGTTGGTATGCTACTCCAATGCAGGCTGGTATATTACCCCAACGCAGGTTGGTATACTACTCCAACGAAGATTGGTACGCTACTCCAATGAAAGTGTAGAACTTCCTATGACATATATATCTGTGATTGACAATAGGACAATGACCGAGGTGTACAGAAGTGCATAAGCAGTGATGATGATCGTGCCAAGAGAAATACCTTCCTCGTTAAGAGGGAGTGTTAAATTTTTGAGTCAGATTTTGTGTGAGCTGACGAATTACTAGTTTTGTATGAACTAGATGTCGACCTCTAGTGTCGAAAATGATTCCCAGTTAGAGTGTCGATCAATAACATCAGAGGTTACTAGCTAGAGGGCCAACCAGTAGTGTTGGAGGTGTTTTCCAGCTAGATGGCTAATGTGTGGCTATGATGGTGATACTTGTTACATGATATGTTTGATCAAATGATAGCCTATGTGGCTATGGTGATGCTACTTGTAGACTGGTCTGCAAGACCATGTGAGTCTTTCCCATGCCATGTGAGATGGATGGATGTGTTTGAGACCACAACATGAAGAAAATCTTAGTTAATACCTCCCTAGCTAAGAGGGAGTGTTAATGTTTTGGTAGTTGCGAGAGGTATTAATCTCCACGTGTAACCTATGACTTAGAATAGAATATTTTGGAAGTAAGTGAACCATTAAACAGATGGGTGGAAACCCTAGAAGACAAGTCATCCTAGCAGAATAAATAATATTAGAATATTGTCTTCCAGAAATACAAGTCGACTCCACAGGAAAAAGATAAAAAGAAAATATAATTACCAGAAAGTCAGGGAGAACCAACCAGAAAAGTCATTGGACAGATTAATATAAATAGAGGACGTTTTAGCTCATTTTTACACCTATTTAGTGTGTAAGTATTGTGGATATCTATAGTTGCAGCTGCAAGGAGGAATAAGGGCACATGGTCATCTCTTGGTCTTGGTCTCTCTCTTGGTTTTCTTGGTGATATTCTTGCTAAGTATGGCACAAATTTGAGAGAGAGAGTATTGTAGTTGCAGCTGTTGTAATTGCATATGGTACTTGTTATGTGGATTTGGAGACTCTCTCTCTTGTGCGCTACCCTTGGAAAAGGAGCGCTCTACTTGTCTTGAGTTGTTGCTGCAGTTAACAACTAGGGTTTATCTATTGGTTCTAGAGTAGGATTTCCATAATTATTCTACGTAAAAATTAGTGTTCTTAGGGGTGGAATATGAATGCCTATGGTTGGGAGATAATGGTGTGACATTGTCTATGGCTAAACAAGCATACCAAAATTTCAACAATACATGCATCCAGTTTCATGGATTTGGATAAGACAAGGCTTTGACGACAAAGGAAGAGTAATTAAGACATAGGGTGAGTGGAGGTCTTGTTTGCATGCAGGGAATTGCTTCTTGTACCATCGTAGGGGATCAACAATGGCTTTGGTTCTAATAGCACTTGATCTGGACATTGGAAATGCATGGACAATACATTGGAAGCATGTTAATTTGGAAATGGTCTTCAACAAGAGTGTGGTAGTGGAGGTTGGATGTGAGTGAATTTGGCAAGTTTGAGCATTTAAGGTACGTCCCAGTTTTAGTAATCATTCCAACATGCTAAGATTTCCATGTACAATCATAATGAGGAATAAAGGAGGAAGCGTGACTAAAAATGAATTTAGAGAAGCTTGGGTCGTCCATCGAAAGCATCCCTCTGTCTCCTTGTCTATGGTGTCTCCTGGTTATCTTTTGCTGGGAAGTTTTGTCTTGGTGATAGTCATGAGGGATAGGCACTGGGTCACCCATTCCAAAATAGATTTGAATTTTTCCAATCACATTATGGTGTTTCCATGGTTGGCTTAGATACTTGGGCTTAGTGTTGGTCCCATCTCGGTGTCGGTTGTTCTCTACAAATAATTCTTCATCCCCAGTAATTATATTAAGATTGTGAAGATCATTCCGACATGGAAAAGAATGGACCCATGGAATTTTGGGCATTTAAAAGATAGAGAAATGGAAGGAAATGATTCTGAAGATCGATAGAGATTTTTTATCAGGGTTTGTGCTCTTAGTTCGATTGTCTCATATTCTTTGGATACTTTGTTTAAGCATTGCAATTTAATTGGCCAACTCCAAGACAAAGTTTATGTTTTGAGGAGTTAGAATTATGATCTTCAAAGGCAATTGGATCAAAGAGAGGAGACGAGATTTCATTTGTCATCATCAAGCAACACAAGAATTGTATAAAAGACATCAGTAGCTCCAATTCCATACCTCAACGAACTTATGGTTAAGGATTGGGATCAACAGGGAATATCAGGGATTCAAAATGAAATTGGTAGTTGATCTAAAAAGCATTTCACATTATATATGTTTTTCCTTAGTATATGTATCATTGGTATTTTTTACCGTTTTCATATTGTTCAAAGTTGTAGTAGTGCTAGAATATGGAGCAAGATTAGGGGAAAGTTAGAATTTTGTTGGGAAATGGGATTCGTCCAACCAATTTTGAATAACTATAGCTATGTAACTCTGAATCTAATCTATTGTAACTCAGTGGTATTGACCCCACCATTTTAATACAAAATATTTCCCAACTTGTGTAAAAAATAATAATAAATGAATTTAATAGTGAATTTTATTAAAAAAGGAAATTGTGTAAAAAACATACCAAAATACATCATTTTATACAGAAAAATGCACTCACTAATACACAGTCAAAAGGTGTTGACCACGAGGAGAAAGCTAGAGTCCTTGCCTTGGCCGACAATAGGGACTAATAATACATATGGATAAATACAAACACAGTGTTTCAAAATTATCCATTGCTCAAGAAATGTGTTTAGCATGCCACCATCACTTAATTTTATTTTAAATATTATGAATATCCATCCCGTAAAACTCCTCGTGAGAACTTTGTTTTGTTTTGTTTTTGTAAGTTAAAAAACATTATATTACTTGCGATGAAACGATAAACTTATATACTCGGTTTTTTGGAGTCCAAGTTGTCATGAGAGAAAACCAACCCACTTCCAGTCTAGTTCATAATATGAGCAACCCCATGGGGTAAAAAAATATAACAGTTGAGGTTCAGAGGATCTATAGTCTCTATGAAAAGATGGTATGATTGAAACTACATCACTATTTAAGGCTTGATCTATGAAACTGTAAGAGAATCTAATTGAAAAACAAAAACTGCAACTAGCCTAGAGGTGACACTTGGCCATTTGGAAAAGAGTCTTTGTTGCATGAAGGCAGAGGAATAAAAATCTTCAAGTGAATGGCATCCTGAGAAGACAGAGCTGGTGTAGACCTCAGGAAAGTTGGACGAGCATGAAGAGAAACCAACATTGAAATTCTATGATCTAGTTGTTTGATTTTGTGCCTCAAATCGGCCACTTCCTTGTGAGTCTCGAAAAGAAACTGCAGGTACTACTCCTTCGAAGCAAAATTGATTGGAGATTTACTACTCCAAGTCTCCAAAATAGAATGAGGAGGGTTGGAGGGACGATTACCAGTATGAACGTCATTGAGGCCTGAGGAGGGTTGGAGGGACGATTACCAGTATGAACGTCATTGAGGCCTTGTGGATTGTGGCTCTGTACCATGTTCATCGTCACCAAAGAATTGTTGGGCTAAGCATCGAACCCCAAAGACTTACCTTCAACATCGAACCATTCAACTCTGCATCCCCCAAAGAAAGTTGTCTCATGCATGGAAGAATCTCCACTTGGCTTTGCAATCCAAAATAGTGAGGTCACAACTAAGCTTTTCAAAGTTAAGACAATGAGCTTCATTCCTTCTATATGCCTGTCCGCCCACTGGAGAGATCCATTTCCTCTTTGGGAGCGACCACATATGTGAGAATATGCGACATTATGTTCACAGTTTTGCCAATGGGTCTTGAGAAGGAGGAATTCAAGTTCCTAGACAAGAACCAATAGATATAAACACTAATACAAGTTGGGGACAACTTTACATTGATATAACTATCTCTATCTTGCTCCAAGATCATCTCATGATTACGTTGCAGATGGTACATAGTAATTTCCATTACAATTGAAGTGTTCCTAGATTAATCCTCATGAGAACTTTGAAAGGTGACTAATATTCTTAAAACAACTAAAAAAATGGATTAAGAGAATCTAACACCAACCCTATGCAACCACGAATCTGAAAGTTATTTCTAACTTTAACAATAACAACAATTTTTTCCCAATATATCTTACAACCAAAGCATCACAAAAACACTTTAATCTTCTAAAAATTAGTCCTTAAATATGTCCCAACACATATTATTAGTAAAATTCTTGTAAAATTGTTATCTACAAATAGGATATCTTTTATCAAACCCTCATTGAGAGTATTAGATATAAAATTAGCTCAAATATTAAAGCATGATATGTAATGTCAATGCCAATGAACAACCTTATGCAATGGAATTAAACAAATGCACCTTCAATTAATACTAGTTAAGAGACAAGTAGGCTATCAAATGAAAGAAGATTAAATAGAGATAACATAGTGGTTGGAAGGGTGGTCTTGGGTCACTATTTTTTTTAACTAGATATATTAAAATTTGTAATATATATATATATATATATATATATATATATAAAGTTTCATGTGTTGAGGCAACGTGTAACATCCCTGGTTTTGAGCTCCATATTAAATAATGTATTTGTTAAAGTGTTGAGAGGCCAGAGTGCCCAAACAATTAAAAGGGGCCAGCGTGCCTAAGAAATGTAATATTTTGATCATTATTAATAATAAATACATCGTTGGCTGCTAGACAGACAAGGTAGACGAACAAGGACAAGAGTTATAGGGGGCTATGATTCCACAAGAGAGGGGGCTTGAGGGGATAAGCATTTTATTTTATATTTATTCTTCATTTTTCTTAATAGAGAGTAGAAGTTATGTGAACTTCTTGGGGGAAGGCCAAGAGGTTCTTGATCCCCATGAATTACATAAACTCATCCCTGGTTTGTTGGGGGGGTTCTTCTATTCATTGATTCTCTAAATTCATTGGGTAACTTTAATTCTCTCTCACTCCCATTCTCGTCCTCTTTCTATCATTGGTCGCTTCACTCTTCCCTCACACATTCATTCACGCACCTTTTCATTGTTCACACCTCTCGTGGAGACTTCACTCCATTCACTCTTTCACCGCACTCGTCTTCCTCATTTGTGTTTGTCTTGGGAAGGGGAAACAAACTGTTGAAGAACAACCATGGTTTTGTTGGTTGTAGAGACTGTTGGTGTAATCTGTCCATGAATCAAGCCCTGCATGTCTGAGATGCATGGTCTATGTCCAACTTTGCTCACAACTACGAGTCCTGAGAGTCCCAACATGGAGATTCTGGACCAACTGCACTAGAGCCCCTGAAGGAGAAGGACAACCTGAGGGACTGTGTGGCAGAGAAGGGAGAGTGTCCATTCTCTTGGGTTGTGCAGGCTGGGTAGAAGAGAACTAAGTACTTGGATTGTTGTGGGTGTTGGGAATCTTGTGAGAGCTCAAGTGTTGACTAGTTTGGGAAGTCGAGTAACACTCTAGAACCATCCTTGTGGATTCAGAGCCCTGGCTCGGGGGTGACATTGTTGTTGAGACTTGGAACAACAGTGTCTACGGTTGGGTGGAACATCCTTGGTATGCAACGAGTCAGTGGTTTCTTTTATTAAAGATAAGTGCTCTCTATTATAGTATTATTTATCTGTGTGTGATTCATTCCGCTGTGTTTTTATTTATCGTTGAATTCAATATTTAGAGTATGCATGCTTGTTGGTTATTGTTTTGCATGTCATTTAGTTCCTTTCTTTTATGCATCTTTATTAATTTGAAAGGTATCTTTAGTTCCTTTCTTTTATGCATCTTTATTAATTTGAAAGGTATCTGTAAGCGAAAGAAGCCTGAGTGCGGGCTTGAAGTACCGTAGCTCGGTGTGTGGGTGGCTGGGAACGTTACACAACGAAAATCACAAAGATTTTTCAAGAGATTTCCTCAAAACATTGCATAGTTTTAGATAACTAAAAACATACAAAAAGGATATTACTAATCAATAATTCCAAGTGTTCTTGCAATTAGCCTACCTAATGAAGTGACATAAGATACATGACATGAAAAAACATTCATGTTATTCTATTGCACATTTTTTTGGTCTTCTTGCTCCTTGCTAGAGTGTTGGTTTCCCTCGACTTAAATTTCCATAAGTACTTGGTTCTTGAACACAATCTTTGCTTTTGCACCCCTACCATGGATTGGAATCCGAGTGCCATTGTTGTTTGAGGCTAGTGAGAGGTTATCCATGCATTGTGCTAAGACCAATTCCCGAAGCCTGCCACATTTTCCCTCTAGCGAATCAATTCGACCTCTGAAACTGAGGAGAGTGATGGAAATATTGGCATTATCTGAAATTCTAGCTTGTTGCAGCTTCACAACCTTGGAAGTAAGAACCAAAATGGAATTGTTGTTGGCTTGCACAATTTCCTCTTGGAAGTAAGAACCAAAATGGAATTGTTGTTGGCTTGCACAATTTCCTCATGCCTATGCATAATTCACTTAAACTCTCGAGCATCCTCGCCTACCATTGTTTCCCCTGTCACTTGCTCCGACCACAGAGAAATATGAACCTAGGCTCTCTTGGCCAAAGTTCGAAGCCCAGACTTGGAGGAAGACCCCAATTCCCCCTTGCTCTACAACCACTTCGCAGACACAAAACCTCTGCTAGCAATTTCCAAACTAGAGCATTCCTCCCTTTGACCGAAGCAACCATTAAAACATTTAGAATGTCTCCCAAAATATCTGTCATCAATCCAAGCTCAACCACAGTGGACAAAAAAGAGCTCTACCACTGTCGAGCCATAGAAACAACACCAACCTTCAAACAACTTGGAATTAACTCTACCCATGGCGGAGCCCTAAGATTGCAGAGCCAGGGCAATTTCGATCCTCAAATTGTCCCATCGATCCTCAAATTGTCCCATATTCTTAACACCTCCCCATATCAACATATTGATCTCCCCTGTATGAGATCTCCAAAATTAAATGTGAGCAATCTCCCTTGCGTCTGTCGTCCCTTCACCACTTGCTCTTCATACACATCCGATAAGGTGGCCACACAAATTTTCCTTTGAAAATGCACATCATTAGTGTGGCGTTAATTTAATTCCCAAACATTAAAGGTCTAGGGGATAGTTGCATAATGGAAATCCCCATTTTGCAAAATGGATCTAAGGTGTAACGTGGATGCCAATTTGGCCCATGCATCTTCTTTGTCATTCAAATTTCTCATGTTATGATATAGGGAGAACTTTTCAAACTTAGAAATAACTTGCTTGATTTGTGCTACCAACACTTAGAGTTGATGCCCTCCAGGATTCTACTAGGAAATTATAGCCTGGATTATTAACAAGGAATCCCCAAAGACCATCATGGTCCTAATTTCTCGGTTTTTTCCAATATTAAGTCCACATCAAAGAGGATACGATTCAACAAGGTTATTTGGACGCTCGAGGCGAGATGTATATAAAAATGTATATTTTTTATTTTTTATTCAATGTTCATTAAGATTACAACGTGTATAAATACACATAAACATGAGTAGAGTCACGCCTTTTAGACAATTAACAATGTATAATTAATTTAAACGTAATATAATAAAATATATTGCAAGTCATCCCTTCTTGAAAAGCTTCATCCTTGAAGCATGGGTAAAGATGAATGCTTGGATTTAAACTCCTCATTTTCCCAAGTAGCTTCATCTTCTGGTAAGTTTTTCTGTTTGATCAGATAGTCATTAACTCTGGTAGAACCCAAGAATTTGGTTCGTACTTCTAAGATACTATAAGGTTTCAAAAAACCAATTGGAAGGGGGAGGTGATATATATATAAATTTTTATTCGATGTTTATTAAGATTACAAAAACATGTATAAATACACATAAATGAGTAAAGTCACAATTGAAAGTGACTTTTACATTAAAAGTATAATTAATTTAAATGTAACATAATAAAGTATATTACATTATTAGTCACTTGCCATGGGCCCGAGACATAGTGTACCAACTTGTTCCCCTAGGGATCATGAAGGCTCCCACCTGTACCTACCACTCATGATCTTGGATTGGTCTTGGATTGCTATTTAGGGTTGTTCTATACTCCTTTTTTAGATGGATTATGAATGTCCTATATAAATCATGGATGTGCATAGTTATACGATCAAATCAAGGTGGGTTAGGTCATGTTTGAAAACATAAAACTGAATAAAACTAAAGGGGTGTCGACTAGCCAACACTCAGATCACCTTGTATTTGTCGGAATCGAGTGCATAAAGAACTGTTCAAATGATAGTTTTCATTGTTCAAATTGCAATTTTGAGAATTTGGGTAGGTAGATTTAGAGCCCCGTGATTAGTCTAAGATTGCAATTTGCAATTGTTGGTTGTGGAGCCTGATTATCTTCCTGACTCAGAGGTCTTGTGTTTTTCAGCCATGTTTATACCCCATACACTGGGTGAACCACGTAAATCTGTGTCTCTATTGTATTGTGTATCTTATGCATTTTGTTTCTGCATTTGTTTTATTTTATTGCTCCGCGGTCCTATTTTTCTAACAACAATTGTTGAAATCGTAGTTTTACATCCAACTAAGAATTCTAACCTAATTAGATGGAGAAACTAGTGCAAAAATGTGGCGGTTAAAGTGTTGTGCTTCAATTAAATTGTTCGATCTCTTTCAAATAAATTGGATTAAGAAATAAATTAAAACCAAACCAAATTAAAAATTTTGATTTTCTTTTAATAAATTAATTTAAAATTAAATTAAAATTTTATTATATATAATTTAATACTATAAATATTATTATTTACTTTGTAATACTCTATTTAGGACAATTTTTTTAATACAAGATTAGAGTTAAGAGCAAACTTATTAAAAAATGGAATTTAAACCTATAGAGAAGGTAACAACTTTTTTTCACATCTACATTAATTACACTCATTAAGAAAAACACTTCACATATTTTAAATCCAAATTCCCAAAAAATACTTTATTATACTTTAGATCTCTAAAACACCAATCAAACATAATATTTGAAAAAAATAATTGACAAAAACACTCACATTTTCATCCTATATTTTCTATTAAATATAATAATCTACAAAATAAATTATCATTATTATAAAAACAATATTCTACATTATGAAATGTGGAAGATTAGCAAACTTACATTTAATAAGCAAAGAACAATGGAAATATAGAACTATTTCATCTTATATAATTACTAAATTTGGTTTTATTTTTAATCTTTCAAAGCAAGAAATTTTTTTATTATACTTTAATTATAAATTTAATTATGAATTTAATTGTTATTAATATAATCCGAAAACCTCAACTTAATAATGTCCAAACAAAATTGAACCATCTAAAATAACTCATTATTTATTTGAATTTGAATAACATATTTAAAAAAAAAACTAACTATTAACTAATTACATAACCATCTGAAATAACTCATTATTTATTTGAATTTGGATAACATATTTAAAAAAAAACTAACTTTTGACCGGATCAAAACACAATGTCAATAAAAGTATTTATAAATAAAATAATATTTTATAAAAAATCGTACTCAAAATTATTTTTAATAAAATTATAAATAAAATAATTTTAATAAAATCATATATCTGCAAATAGCACTCTACATTTTTTTCTTTTTTCCCATAAGAAATTAGCTCTATTTTATATAGTGTATAAAATCGTTTACACAACAGCTGCCAGATAATCAGTACACATGGAATGTAAAATCCGATCAGTGCAAGACCCAGTCGACATACGATACCGTGAGATCGGTATCCACCTGTTGAGGGAGGAATCAGTATGGTAAAGGCCATCCACCTTCCACCCGTCATCGGAAAGAGAGAACCCGAGAGGGAGCAAGTAGACCACTCCCACGACCACAGAGGGATGATTGTAGAAACAGCAAAACGCAAAACAGCGTTCAAACAGGGCAGCCGATCCCCACTGTCAATGCCGATCCGCCATGTCCAGGACAGCAACCGAATCTTGAGGAAAAAAGCACTCAAAGCGCACCAGAACAGAGAGACAACTATAATTCAAAGAGATTTATATGGGTGGTCGGGCTCTCCTGGCCTCTATCACAGTGAAATATGGAGAGTCTGCCCACCACCTGGCTGAGTGCTCTCTTGGAGAGAGCATCTGCTGCCGAATTGAAAGCTCTGTGGAGGTGGCAGAAAGAGATGTCCGAGAAAGAGCTAGCCAACAGTTGAGTTTTAAGTTTCCAGCCTTCCACATGACAAGAACGGAGAGCACACTTGCGATTAATCCAGTCAATGATGACTTTGGAATCGCCAAAGACCTGTAAGTGATCCAGTGACCACTTAGAAGCGAGAAGAAGAGTCGCCCACAGGCCAAGCAACTCGGCCTTTGTATTTGTACCCCTGCCACAGCAAAGATACCAACTGGTTGTCCGCTCCGGGTGAGATCCAGTCAATGATGACTTTGGAATCGCCAAAGACCTGTAAATGATCCAGTGACCACTTAGAAGCGAGTAGAAGAGTCGCCCATAGGCCAAGCAACTCGGCCTTTGAATTTGTACCCCTGCCACAGCAAAGATACCAACTGGTTGTCTGCTCTGGGTGAGTCTTGAATATACCTCCCGCACCACAACATAATCCTGTAGCAGAGGCCGCACCATCGAAAAACGCTACAGAGTGGCCTGGAGGCAGAGAGAAGTCAACAGTATTGTAAAGGATAGTCTTGTTAAGAGACTGATGCCAGTGGAAGGTAGATAGTATTCTGTAGCAGATGGCCCGATGTGAGGGGGATGTATCCTCAAAGAGCGTATTATTTCTCTCTAACCAAATGTACCAGCTGACATAAACTGCCAGAGAAGGAGGCGCAG